>KL197709.1:1062650-1159979 GCA_000697665.1 Jaapia argillacea MUCL 33604 | reverse complement strand
GAAAGCCAGCACAAGCAGGTCAGGTGATGAGTGCAAGATAGACCACCCTCATTAGAGCACTCACTCCCTAGTAGGCAATGAAAGCCAGCAAAAGCAGGTCAGGTGATGAGTGTAAGATAGACCACCCTCATTAGAGCACTCACTTGCTAGTAGGCAATGAAAGCCAGCAAAAGCAGGTCACATGATAAGTGCAACATAGAACTTCTTCAATATAGTACTTACTTCCTGATCAATTTTAATGCTTCCCTTCAGCTAGCAAACATACTATCTGACTTACCCAGAATTTTGGAAAAAGTGGCAACACTGCCAAACACAGTTCTTCATTTATTGCCTGTGCAGATATGTCAAGAGCATATCTGAAAGGTTATCCTTATTCATCTGTTGATATAGAACCAATCTTGCCACTGTACCTAATTGCTTCTTTGATATTGAGTTTTAAATCCTTTGCTTGTACTGAAATGAACAAGCTGCGTAAACCATTATCATCAATGGCAGCAGCTGTCTTTTCAACCAGTTCAGAACAGTTGTTTTCTGGTTTATTCATATCTGTGGATATTTCATCAGCCACTTGTTCATTAGAGGATCTATCAACAGCTCAAGTCACCTTTCAGGCACATCCATTTCTTTGGCTGATAAGGCACAGATTTCAACCTAGATAAATACTGCTCCTGGAATACTTCTTCAGCATATTGAGGAGCTTCTTGAAATGCTTCCTGATCACTCTTGTTGTTTTCTAAGAGCTTTCCAAAGGCAATGTTGATCTGAGCATCAAATTTGGTAAAGATTGCAATCACGGGAACTGGGAAGATTGGCAAGTTAGACTACACCTCATCCTCACACAACAAGCTCACCTCCCCAAGTCCCTTCCTTGAAAAAACTCAATTCCGGGTCTGAAGGTGGTCGGGAGTCATCCATCGGAACACAATACCTGGAATACAGCAGGTGTAGTGAAAACATGAAATTCTCGGACCATCAATTCTCACCAAATTGCATGCACTTTGTCCTTCAACAGTTCACGATCAGACCGCTCCTTAAGGAAGTTTCGAACAGTCTCCATCTCTCCTACTGCTCCGGATTCAAACCCACAGGAGTCATGGAATATGAAGTGGCTTCCAGGGTATGTGATTTGGTGCTCGATATTGTGCTCTCCGCGCTACACAACAGATAAGAACATGTTGCTCTGATCCGTGAACTGCAAAGCCAGATACTTTGCGTACCTGCTGAGTCGGTTTCTGGAACAGTGCAGATGTCTTCTGGAAGAAGCCTCTCTTCAACTTGGAGAATGTCAGCACTATCGCAAATCCTAACGATCGTCGCAACACACCTTTTTTCCGTTCTGATCATAGATGATCGGCTTGGTCTCGGGTGTTGCGTTGCACACCTTGTGGAGGATGGTCGTCTTTCCTGCGTTTGCTTTCCCGATGACGAGGATTCGGAATTGAGGGCAACTGGCTCGAAGCGCCATGATATCCATGGCTCCCTTTGGAGGTACGGATGGGCCATCGGCGTTGACGACTTGGGAAACTTCTTGGATGGTAGACATATTCGGCGGTAGATAGATTCACGAGATGGGGCAAGGACTTGAAGTCGACAGAGGCGCTGGAGGGGTTGAAACGTGGAGAATGAGAACTGTGAGCGGAGGTGGCCACCTCGGTCCGACCTCCACTCACACAGGATTCCCATTCCCACCGATAGTCTACGACCCGACACGAATCTCACGAAGGCAGAATAGCCATACGAACCAACACAAACAGCGTCTTCCACTTTTTTAACTCCCCGAACTAAGTTGGTACCGTCGCCGCTAGCGGTCGGTCGTTCCAAAATACCGCGACCATGACTTTCCTGTCGACTTTGCTTCTATCTTCTTTACTTCTCGGAATCAGTCATGTCGGTGTACGAAGCGACCCGATCGCTTTGACCATCCCGTCCACACCGACCAACACTCACGTAGTCTCCCCCAACTTTTTTGGAATCAGTTTCGAGTTGAGCTACATCGATGTATACTGTACGTTCCCTCCCTCCTCTCTCCATCTATATCCCAACTAACCCCCTTTCAGTTGGCAACTCAACCTCCACAATCCCTCCAGCCCTCCTATCCTACCTCTCCCTCCTCCGAGCCCGCACCCCATCCTCCCTCCCCCTCCGTCTCCGTCTAGGCGGAAATTCAATGGACAACTCCACTTACGTCCCCTCCCAAACTACACCAATGATCAACCTCACAGACCCAACCGCTAACGTCAACAACCAACCCGTGGATTTCGGCCCTGGGTTGTGGGATGTCATGAAAGGCGTCGCACAAGGTCTTGGCGCAGGTGGCGCAGGATATTTAGTTGGTGCGTGTGATTGTTTTAGTTCGGAGTCGTGTTTGTTCATTGTAGTAACTGAATGGTGCTTAGGATTGGATTTACAAAATGTGAATAGTACGGACATGCCTCTGATGGCTGGTTCCGCCGAACAAGCCCTCGGAAACTACTTGGATGCATTCCTCCTCGGTAACGCAAGTCATACCCTCTCACTCACCAAGACTCTCCACTGAACCTCACACGCGGCACAGGAACCTGACTTGTACGCCTCACACGGCGACCGACCAGGCCTAGCAAACTACACAGTCCAAAACTACATCTCAGTCGGTCTCTTCCCCTCCCCCGCTGAGTCTCACTTCACCCTTCTCATGACATCAACTCAAACAGGACTTCCAAACCGCCTCCTCCCACCTCCAAAACACATCAGCAGGCAACATCCTCTCACTCTCCAACATCGCCGGACCCACCATTTGTTGTAATTGGGATTTAGCAACGTTAATCCAACAAGGCTGGCTGGATGCTTTCCATAATGAACTGAAATACGTGACGTATGTATCCCTCCCTCATGTATTTCGTGCTTGTTTTGTTAACCCTTGATTCGGACTCTGGATGTAGGTTACAGCATTACCCGCAGAACAACTGTTTCGGTGGATACCAATTCGGGATGGACGTCTATCTCCAACATTCCTCCAGTTCGTCTTACTCCCTGCTTCTCACCCCCACCTAACCCCCTCCCCCCCCCACTAGCCGTAGCACTAGCATCCTGGCAACTCCCCGGACTCGCCCTCTCCTCCAAACCCATCCTAATGTCCGAATTCAACACAGCATCATGCGGCGGCGTCCCCGGAATCTCCGACACATTCGGAGCCGGCACACTCTGGATAATCGACTACGCCCTCCAACTAGCCAGCGTAGGTTACTCTGGGGCCTACGTCCATACACGTGAACCCAACATCTCGTACAACATTTTTAATCCTGGACCCAAAGAGTGGACGACTGGCCCGCCGTTTTATGCGCTTATGGTTGTTGCTGAGGCGCTCAATGGGGGGAGTGGGAATGGGAGTGGGGGGGTTGTGGTTGAGGATTTGGATGTTGGGGGTGGGAGTGGGGATAAGGGTGTTAGCGTTGCTGGGTATGCGGTTTATGATGCGGGAGAGGGGGGGAGCCTTAACAGGCTCGTTTTGGTTAATTTTGCAAACACTTCTTCTACACCTGCCACCTTCGCCCTCCCTGCATCCATTTTCAATTCCTCTTCTTCGGCGTCGAAGAATGTGACGTTTAAATTCCTGGTGGCACCTTCCAATCTCGAAAAGACGAATATTTCGTATGGGGGGCAGACGTTTGCGGGTGTGGGAGATGGGAAACCTGTGGCTAGTGGTGGAGGGGAGGCGCAAGCTGGTGTGGAGCAGACGAGTTGTGAAGAGGGGTGTAGTGTTAGTGTGCCTAGTCCTGGGTTGGTGGTGGTGTTTGTTGGGGGTGGGAACGGGACGGGGATTAGTGGGGAGCCGGCCAGTCAGGGAGGGACTCCTTCGTCGGGGAAGAATGGGGGTGGAGGTGGAGTGAGAGTGGGGGGTTTGGGGGTGGTGGGTGCTGTGGTGGGGGCGTTGGTGCTGGGGATGTTAGTTTGATTGTGTTGTGACGCTTTGCGTGTGCTTGTTCTACTTGACTTTCGGGCTTGTGGACGTTGTAGGGACGCTTTGTTGTTATCTCTATCGTTGTTTATTGACTAACTATTCCTGAGATGTGATTTGGTGCTTCTACATCTTCTAGCTGCTGCGTCCAATTGGGACCCTCTATAAACATGCTGTCCTCTATTGTACGGAAACGCATGCTCGATCATAAAAATCATTAAGGATAAGATACCATCTATCAAACCACATCCATCCGAACCTCAATCCCTCCCTCCACCTTCCTCATCACGACACTTGCACACCACAGAATCAGCCCCCCAATCCCATCGAGTGAACACTTAAGGAAAAGACATACCTAGCGAGGTTAGTAACCAAGAAATCGGGTTTACATTCCTCCATTTGTGCACGTGTATGAGACGTGATCAATGCTAGAGTTTTGGAGCCTGCTGCTTTGCCGCTCTTGATACCGGCTGGGGCGTCTTCTATTACTAGGCCTGGTAAACGTACGAAGTTAGGATTGGAGTGAGTTGCGTGGGGGGTCGGTGCGGCGTGCTTACATCTCTCTGGTTGTACACCTAATTTCTTCGCTCCCAAGAGGTATGGATCGGGACTACACACAATGCATCAGGATCGACTCTAGTTTTGGGAATCAAAGGAGAGGGGCGAACAATGGTTTACCCCTTTCTACATCTTCAGCTGCTATGAACACGTCGGGGACTGGTACGCCTGCTATGTTGACTGCTGCTGAGGCGTAGTCTCTTGTTGCGGACGTACAGATTGCCCAGGATGGGTTGGGCAGGTGGCGGTGGGGTTCGAGCTATGAGGTTTGAGTGTCAGTGTGTGTTTAGATGGGACGGGAGGGAGGGGAGGGTTACCTCGAGCATGATGTCGCGTACACCCGGGAGGAGGACTATGCCTTTATTCCCGTTCTTACTCGCATTTCTGACAATCTCGATCTCGAATCTACATGCTTCTCTCTACGCCAACCGCATTACATGAGATAAATAAAGGTGTAGATGAGAGATACTCACTTCTAGTTCGTCAGGATCGGTTATGCCACAATATTTTTGGAGGTTGTCTACTGTTCGGACTCCGTGCGAAGCTCGTGACGGGGAGGTGTTAGGGGAATGATGGGATGGTTAAAGAGGGTAATAGTCACTGTTGAGGATCTCTTTGACGTCTATGTCGCGATATGTTTCGGCAAAGGTGTGCCAAGCTCCGACGACGCCTTGGGTGGAATCGACGAGGGTTCCGTCCATGTCGAATAGGCTGCGGAGAGTGTGAGGGGATGGACGATGGTGAGTACGGTTGGGACTGACATGGCATCGACTGTGATTGTGTGGACTGGCATTGTGAGGGAGACGGGAGGAGAAGGATGAGTCAAGGAAGATACTTGCAACGTTCGTGTCCAACTTGAAGCGATCGGCGGACGGAATGGGAAAATGTCAGACTTGGATCTAATCTAATCTAATCCCCCCGAGGTACATCCGATCAACCTCTTATCTTCCTCGGCTCCTCAGCTTCCATCCGCCACGACTCCTGGTCGACAATACCCTCTAACCGTCGCCATGTCTGCTAAAAAGCTGCTGGTGGACATCCACACGCACGTGTACCTCCCTCGCTACGCATCTCTCCTGCGATCGCGCACCTCTGTTCCTCGTATCCTCTCACGCACGACCCCCTCGGGCGACACAGAGGATCGCCTCTTGATTTTGGACCATGAACCAAGCGGAGGCAGACCCGTAGGTCCCCAGGTACCCTCTCTCCCTTCCATCCTCCACCACTCCACTAAAGACGCGTAGTACTGGGACAGGGAAGAGAAACTCAAATTCATGGACAAACACGACATCGACATCTCCGTCGTAAGGTACCTACCCCCACACGTCCCCTAAAACACCCACTAATAAAAATCACGAGAACAGCACAGCAAACCCATGGCTAGACTTCCTCCCACCCTCAACAGCCCACTCCCTCGCACAAGACCTAAACACAGACCTCGAATCCTACTGCTCAACCTCCCCACTCCTTCCCTCCTCCTCCTCCTTAAACCGCCTATACGCATTCGGTCTCCTCCCTCTAGTACCATCCATCCCAATCCCACATATCCTCTCAACCATCTCCCAAATATCCTCCCTCCCTCATCTCAAAGGCGTCATCATCGGCACCCGCGGTATAGGCAAAGGCTTAGACGACCCAGAGTTGGAACTCGTATGGGAGGCGATTGAGAAGGCTGGTTTGGTGATATTTTTGCACCCCCATTATGGCGTCGGTAACGGAGAAGAATGGGGAGAGAGGGAGAATGGTCACGTCTTGCCACTCGCACTCGGCTTTCCTTTCGAGACCACCGTCGTACGTCTCCCCTCCCCCCTCCCAACCCATCTACCAACATAGTACTTATTCCTCAACACATCAAGGCAATAACCCGTCTAATCCTCTCCGGAATCCTAGACCGCTACCCCTCCCTCCACATCCTCCTAGCCCACTCAGGCGGTACACTCCCCCTCCTCTCCTCCCGCCTCTCCTCCTGTATCGACCACGACCCAATAGTCCAACACTGTCTCAAACACGACGCCCGTTGGTACATGTCTAAACTCTGGTTCGACGCAGTAGCTTATGGCTCGGAAGAGTTGGGTTTTGTGAGTGATGTGATTGGTAGAGCTGAGGCTTTTGATAAGCCTGGCTCTTCTGCTTCGGTTTCGGTGAGTGTTGGAGGCGAAGGGAGGAAGAAGGGGAGTGAGAGGATATTGTTTGGCACTGATCATCCTTTCTTCCCTCCGCTTAATGAAAGTGAAAAGTGGAGGAGTGTGGTGGAGAACCTTGAAGCTATTGATGGTGTAAGAGGATGGGACCAAGAAGCCAAAGATGGTGTGAGGGGAGGGAACGCTTTAGCGTTATTCGGGCTTTCCTGAGATGGGGTTAACCAACACATGTAAATTTAAGTGAGACAATAAAGATTCTGAAGTTACACCATCTATCCGAGTAGAATCGTATTTTGGACGAGTGCATACACTGAGATAGAATTACACTTTCTTCTTTCCCGCCGGCATACACGACGACGTTCACTCTGACTTGGGCATCTGGATCTTGAGACTAAAATCGATATGCTGCACACTCTGATGCACAGCACTCGTACTCAAAATATCAATCTCTAAAACCACAATCAACACCTTGACGCTAAACCTCTCCAGCAATACAAAAGAACCACTCACCACCAGCAACCCTCTCCTTCAAGTTCCCCTCCGTAATATTCCCCGAACTCTCTATCAAGAACTTCTTCCCCACCCACCGCTCCTTCAATCTCCTAGCAACACTAACCAACTCATCACCCTCCATATTATCCAACATGACTATATCAGCTCCGGCTGCTATAGCTTCGTCTGCTTCTGCTTCGGTACGTACTTCGACGTCGAGGAGGAGGGTGAAGCCGCCTACGCGTCGGGCGTGCGATATGGCTGATGTTATGGATCCTAGACGAGGTGGTGAAAGGTGAGGGGGGTGGGAGGGAAGGGGGGGAGAGGGGAGACGTACCGGAAGACCAAATGTGGTTATCTTTGAGCATGATCATACTTGATAGATCGTGTCTATGTGGATCGATGCCACCCACCAACATACCATACTTTTCCACAAGTCGAAAACCTTTTACACCGTACCCATCAACCACGCAGTACACAAGATGTGGGGGGGGAGGAGTACGTACCAGGAGTAGTCTTCCTCGTACCAGCTATGATACCTTGATACCCGAAACTCCTCGCGAGGTCTTTAATCCTCTTCGATCTATCCAAAATCATCAATGTCCCGCTTAAATCATGGAGGAGAGGTATATGGGGAGGGGAGAAGACTAACTTGGTCGCGATACCACTACACCTCGCCAACAAATTCAAAGCTACCCGTTCCCCAAGTAGTAGATGTCTAGCTTTACCCCGAACGGTAGCGACATGTTTAACAGGTTCGAACGTATCCCCTTCCTTCACATGCCATTCCACCCTACCAACATCCATCAGCATCTCTCCTAATCCAATCCTACACAAAAAGGGGAAAGACGCACTGGCAGCCAAGTTGCTCAAACACTTCAGTAAAGAACGGGCTCCCAGCAAGTACAGCGACTTCTTTTCCTTTTCCTAATAACCAAGCTTCACGATGAGCTTCGCCGACGACGTACCCGCCATAATCAAAGGAAGGGGTATCTTCTTGGAGCCAGGATGTTATGAGGGGTTTCCAGGATGGGGGAAGGAGGTGGTCGTAGGAGGGTTCTGGAGGTGCTGTGGGGGACATGGTGGATGGTTGGTAAGGTGCGCTTGAGATTAGATGAGCAATGTGATTAGATATCGGAACAGAGGACATCACCGACTGTCTTGGCTTCGTCTTGGCGCAAACACAACGCGTAGGGTACACTTCACATTAGAACTACACGGCAGCGTTTGAGCAATCACCTATTCGAGATACATTCCAGACATGGGCGTACTTATAGAGACAAACAAGTAACCGGCAAACTTGTCCAAAAATGCAAGAAAAATCGTTCACCAAACAGGACAATTCTACAAACGCGACGTGTAATGTGGGACTGAATAATCTAGACGAGGCGTGTTAAAACGAGCGACGTGGGGTCAAGGGAGCCATGGGGTTCAAAGTCCGGGAGAAGATAATCAGAGTGCGCAAGGGTGGGGTGTAGACACAACGAAGTCCAAGTATTTAACCATCAAAAAAGAAAAAGAGAAATGGTGGGAGGATTTTTGGGAGGCAAGCGTGCGCACACGGATTATGCAGCAACTGCTTCTATACCTCACGCAAAGACACCAACGAGGACAGCAGCAACTCCCATGAGGGCGATGTTCATCCCAGCAGCGGGGAGAGCACCGCTCGTGGTAGTGGGTTGAGTGGTGGTGTCGGAAGTAGTGGGGTTAAGACCTCCAGGGGCAGCGCCAGTAACAGTTGCAGGGACTGTCAAAGTGCTGGCAATCCTGAGAGAAAACGGTCATAATAAGCGCCGTGACAAAACGGATGACAGCAAAGACGCGACGTACGGGGGAGTCGACACTCCAGACTTGGTGGAGCTGACGCTAGCCGTGCTCTGGGTGATGTTGAACTGGTTGGACTGCGCATAGATGGTGGAGAGATGCGTCGTGTCCTGAACCAAGTTGACTTGGAAACCACTGCCAATGGGGAAAGAGTTGCTGGGCGCGTTAACGGTGACTGATCCAGTGGTGCCGTCAACGAAGGCAACGAGAACTTCGTCGGTGGGCAAGATCGATCGATCCTACAAAAAAACAATGAGCGGCTGTCCTTGTACTTTTTAACCCTCTATATGCGCGACATACCTGGTTGGTCAAAAGGGCCGTGAAGTTGGTGGGGTCGGTGCTGACGCGGTTCCAGGTCAACATATTGGGGCCAGTGACGGTCCATCCCTGGGTAGCGGTAGGGAATGTAACTTGGTATGCCAACGCGGAGGCGGCGAAGGAGAGAACAGCGACGAAAGAGGTGGAGCGCATCGTGATGATTATAGGAGACTGTGGTCTAGGAAATTATTGCGTCGTCGAAGAGAGAGACGAAGAACTTGAAGCGAAAATGAACGTGGTTGCGACGCAAAAAGGGAGTGCGGTGGCGAGCGGTCGACCCTGGCCCTTGTTATAAACAGTTTGCAAACTTTGAGGCGAGATCACACTAATTTCACACGCTGCCGTCCGGCAACATACCCGACATGAGAGCCCGGCTTGTTGCACACGAAACGGAGGTACAACAACGGCCTTGGCTGCCCCTACCACAGCCTTGATAAGGTCCAAAATACCTACAAGTTACGGTACTTACTTCATTTCACTCTGAAGCAACGGCAAGGTTGAAAAAAAAATACCCAAAACCCTGTACAGCTCGGAACAAATGCAGAGATCTGCATCCTTATTTAGTCCCATCACGGCACCTCTGATGCGATACCTGCCAGCATGGACTCCGCATCCATCCATAAATCTCTCTGGCCCCAAACACCAACGATAGCAGCTATAATCATCCAACATGAGCGCTCCCCCATTAATGGCTCAGAAGTCCGAGTTTCCTCCTGACCAACCCCGGCGCTCGCCAAGAGTGACTTCTTCCAAACATGTTCTTTCACCAAGCCTGTGCAGGCACGAGCAAGGTTTCGCAACAAACTCATGTCGTCGGCGCAGAGGTCGTCTTCAATCCGGGTGAGAAGGGCAAAGATCCATCGTGCGTGAACGTCTGTCAAACGATTGGCCGTATCTTCGGAATGCCGTAGATAATGGTTCATCCAGTTTGTGAAGTACATCAATAGATGGATGGCGAGACTCTGTGAAAGGAATTAGAGCAATCCAAATGAATGATGAGGATTCTTTCACATACGTGGTCGATGGGACTCAGAAGTTGGGGTACAGGTTCTCGAGGCACCAACCTCGTGTTACCTTCATGGATGTCCGAGGCGGGAGTGAGTTCTTGAGGGACAGAGGGGAAAGGAGTGGTTCGAGGTGTTGGCAGTGTATCTGAAGGAGTCCGATCCGCGCTGGAATTGCCAGGATTACGATCCTCAGTTGCACGAAGCCCGATAGAAAACTCCTCGGATGCTGCAGCGGAGGCGAAAGGTTCCTCTTCCCTACTAAATGATGCGTCCCTCACCTCTGATGCGTAGCTTTCTTCAGAGAACGCACGCATACCCTTGGGTCGATAAGGATGCCGATTTCTGGGTTGTTTCTGTTTCTTTGGGCGGTTCCAGACAGATTCGGGGCTACCAGCAATGAACTCCCACCATAAATCTCGTTCGTTCCTATCAGGTAGGAGTTTTTGTTTTCTGTTGTGGGGGATGTGTACGTGGATTGTTGGTTGCATCACATTCTAACCTGAATTCAGAACCGTGTCGAAGATGGAATAGCAGAAAGACTCACCTTGCGAAAGTTCTTGAACCGCGTTACGAATATATCTCGCCATTCGTCTGAGGGCAAGGAGGGATGCCGTTGCGGCTCTGTGTTGAGTTTTGGACGAGGTACCTCCGGAACCTCGTAAGGATTGGCAGCTCGAACAGTATGAGGCAGCCGACGAGCGTCACGCCTAGGAAAGACAAGTTAGTTGAATGAGGAACATACATCAGTTGATTCGTTACCGAACGGTGAACAGATACTGCAGTCCATCTGTGATGGGCCCATTGTAATCATCAGGGAGATTGGCGACTGGTAGGATTTGTCTTCCTGGGACAGGATCCTCGTAGTCGGAGTCTTCCTCATCTCTTTTCCGTTTGTTACCGCTAGACATTAGAAATTCGATGGCCAGTCAAGCAATGTGTAACTGGAGGGTTCAGTGCTCCCTCGACAAGTCAACGAACGTGACACAGATGACAAGGCTCGTCGAGTCTGATCGGACTTCAAACTTCACTTTCAACTGGAAACCGACTTGATGCTCTCCCCGACACACATGTCGACCCCCTGATACTTGCGACCGTATCCCCATACAATCTTACACTCCCCAACCTACTTCAGCATACTGCTAGCTACTATGGCAGATGTGGAGGGGTATGATGATATCGACACGGAAAGCCTCCAAGCTCAAATCGACATGTCCATGGCTTTTGCTCAGGAGCTCGTATCATCCTGGATGAAGCCCTCCTTCAAGAACTCTACCTCGCTTCCAAAGCACGATACAGACAAGGAGCTACAAGAATACATGCGAAAACCTCCCAGGTATGCCTAGCAAATATCACGGTTTGGCACATGATCTCAGTTGACCTTGGGGTAGGCTAGGTGTTGGCGCACCAATTCCCGAGTCGAGTGGAATAACTGGGCGTGATTCCATGCGACTCAAAGGCCAACTGACAGGAGGCAAAGGAAAGAAGAGGAGTCGGGAGGAAGAAGGCCCCAAAGCCGAAGTTCCATCTGATGACGAAGAAGACAGCAGAGCTGGTGCTATTCGCAAGAAGACCAAAGTTGACGTTTTCAGTGGTAGGGGGAAGAAGGGAAAGAAACATAAGGGAGAAAGACTGACTAGTCTGCCCACACCGCTCCCCACGCCTACGCCTGCACCAAAGCACCTGGTTCATGGCGAGCACTCGGGACGCGACAATCTGGCTGCCTATGCCAAGACAATTGTGGGGGACGAGGATGCTACCTCTTCAACGACGCTGGAATTACCATCAGAACCCCACGTACACTCTCCTACATCCGAAAAGAAGAAGAGAAGGAAGCGAACACACGGGGCCGCTGGCGTCGCGCCCGACGTCTCCCAAAGACAACTCCACGACCCTAACCACGACAGTGGATCAGCCTCACCGAAAATCCATACGCCCCATCTACCAGACGCCACCTCTTCATCGCCACCTCCCACTTATGGGATCCTTTCCGGTGCGTGGTTACTGCATGTGATCTCATCCAAAGCTTGACCAGTCGTCTACAGGTCCGAGTCACATCCTCCCCCCTTCACCAAGCAAAGGAACCCCAACCCTTTCTTCAAGCTCAATACCAGCGGATCCTTTGACCGGACTTCCCATTCTTAATCTGAATGGCCCGCCCGCAATCAATGGCCACGTGGTCGATGGAAGTCCCAAGAAAAAGCGAAAACGCAAGAAGAAAAAGAAGCTATCTGCAGCAAATCCTGTAGGAACGACGGGCAGTGATGTCGAGAGCTGACCTGTGAGTTATTACCCACCCATTTAACCCAGTGAACAGCTTCCACAATATCTGGTCCTCCCTGTATTCTCTAGACCCGTTTATTGCTATCTACCGTCCCGAATGTTTTCACTGCCCTGCACGAGCTGGATGCTTGGATCCGATCTAACGATCGTCGATCGAGCCTTACCAGTGCACCCCGTCGGGACCGAAAGTGTTCATTTGCCAATAGATTTCCACCCGATCCATCTGCGCCTGTGCTTCTATTGTGCAATCCCAGATCGATATCTGTGCTCAAGTCTTCGCGGAAGCAGTTGGGCACGTTTTTGCCTCGTGTCCTCCGCCGTATCGCCTCTCGTTCAATGACGAGTACAAAGACCAGGCCGCCTCCCACGTGCGGTGCTTCTGCGCCCCTCCCGAACAGCACACATTTCATCCCTTGTTCCGTGCCATGTCAATTATTCCGACCGTTATCACACAATAATTCCATTCAGCTAGACCTGGGAACAGAGCGCAAAGCACGAGCGAAGGCGCGGGCTTCACAAGATTCACAGCATTGAAATCGTACGGAGATAACGGTGCCGGTGATGGGATAGCTCGACTATCCCACGATGTCGATCACAGATGTATCACTGAGCAACGAGAAGGCTACGATGCCAGTGGACTGTCATACATCGCTCGAAATAAAGATAGTACAGTATGGTGGAACATGACCAGATGTCGGAATATGAGGTGAATAATGTTAAACGTCGTCATCTATACTAGAAAGTCTGTGATACTAGAGTAGCGCCCAATAATATATCGTACACAACGATTGATTCACCAGTCCATCAACGACGGGAAGATTTCCGCGATGGGGGGTTCGGTCTCCGTTGACTGCCATGGGATTGACCATGGGGTCGTTGGGACTTATTATGGCTTGACCCACCCCGGGACAGAGAAGGGCGTTCCTTCGAAGCGGACTTCTGTCGCGTTGTGGCGGTAGTGGCGGATCGGTGGACGGTACGTGAAGAAGTAGAGTGCTTCGACTTCCCCGTATTCGAGCGAGAAGGTGTCGGTCGGGTCGATGTGGGTTTCTTGTGCTGCGACGAGGAGCGGCTAGCGGTTGGCCTCCCAGACTTAGTCTTGGAAGTGGACTTCTGCCGGGCAACACGACGAGCCTTCGCAGCACGCATCTCCCGTATCCCCCGTGCCCTCAGTTCCTCATTCCCGCTGAATGTTCCCCTCCACTTCATCAACCAGCCATGAATTGTGGAAGCTGGGGGCCGGCCCTTGCTGTCCTGTATACGCAACTGGTTAATGGACTTCGACGGGGAGAAAATTGAAGATCGCACCGAATCCCACTCGATAGTCAGACCCATTGAAGATGGCGATGTAGATAGGTAGATGAGAGTCAAGAGTCAACCTTGCTAATGACCGAGCGTTAACCTCATGCCCTGGTAGGGGTGGTCGGAAATTGCCGAAGATACGAAACAACACGCAGTTGCTGTATTTAGACGTCGCCGAAATTTGCCCATAGTTCGTCGAACAATGCACAAGTACAACGAGGGTCCGTTTGAGTGTCCTTACAGAGCACGACCGAGTCGACAGCTGGATTTTTCCTCTGTGGCGTGGTTGGAGTGTACCGGAGCTTTGACGATCCTTGGATTAACACTCGAAGACGTTGGAGTAGGTCCATACATATCTCGTTCACAAGTCATCTTGAGTTGTTGCAGGTGCAAGCCATGAAGTAGCAGAATACCACAGCCATGGACTCGTCATGAGGATGCACGAGCATCGTGTGGTATAGCAGCAGTAGACCAGCTACGCTCCGGAAGGCGCCAACCACGTTTTGAAGAAACAGCACAATTAAGGAAGAGTCTTCGGTCGCGGAAATGCCAGTGTACCGACGAGATGTGACGAGAATCGAGCTAGGATACCGGCGATAGTAGTTGCGGAGTGCTCACTGTGAGAGGCAAACGTCAGAATGGCCGTGGCTGTGAGGTTGCCTAAACAGCGCTAAAGGGTACGAGAGGCCACGTTGTGGCGCTGCTGTGCTTCTCAGCCCTGTCGTGCCTATGTAATTGGCTGTTCATCCCTCCACATCCATACACTGCCATAGATGACTTTTCGTCTTTTCAACCTGGGGCGAATGACTCGGTTATGCTCGTTCTCGGAAGGTGCATATCCCGACTTACATCGTCGGAGAGTTATGCAGCCGCCCAATGGATCCTAGGAATATATACCGGGCCAGGGGACGTCGGTCGGTGTCGAAGGTAGGGCTTAGGTGCTCAACTTCACTATGGGCTGGAAGAATGTCTCAACGATCATTGATAACAAACTTTATCTCGGAAAGTAGGTTCTTCTTCACCGCTTCTGTCATCACCTCACCCTCTCATCATTTGTCCCTGATCTTCCTCTCCTGTCAAAGCATCCTAGCCGCCCGATCAACCCGTGCGCTGACAGAGCGTCGTATATCCCATATCGTATCAGTATGCAGTGAAGAGATACCCGCCGACTTTCCGGAATCTGGCATCAAACATTTACGGATACCCATAGAAGACGTCGATTACGCAGACCTCCTCATTCACCTACCCGCGGCATGTCGTTTCATACACCAGGCTCTGCACGAACGTGGTGTAGTTCTCGTCCATTGTGTGCAGGGTCTTTCTAGAAGTGCCGCTGTGGTAGCTGCGTATCGTAAGTCATCCTCCTTATTCATAGTCTATTCGTGCCTCATCATACCTCTTCACCAACAGTTATGTACTCGAGAAGACTAGGCGCTCCAGAGGCAATCGAGGCAGTACGGCAAGGTGAGTTTTTCCACCCTACTTCGCCAACTGTTGCCAATGTGTGTGGTTTCCAGCTAGAGAGCAGACCTGGATCAACCCTGGCTTCTACGAGCAACTCGTGCTGTTTCAGATTTGTCAATACAACCCTACTCCGACTTGCGGCATCTATGTTAACTGGCGGACAAAAATTGAGAGAAGTCTTCGAGGTGCTCGAAGATGACGAGATTTGATGTGAGTCTGACCATCGCCTATCCTTCGTTCCTTTCTCACCAGAGTTGACAGTTATACATACCCCTTGCGAACCCCCTCTCTTTATCGACATTCTCTTCCCTCTTGAACCATGTTTTCTTGCTATCTGCCATTGGTACACTCTACCCTATGTCTCCATAGACCGTCGCACTAGTCGAACTCTTGCCCTGTATCCTTACTTTCCGTGACGGTAGGCTTGCAGATCTTTGTTGTATTTATGAATGTACATACTAGACTACCCGTATCAGCACGCGCACCTAATACCAGATTTTTTTGGTGCCTTTCTTACTTCAACTTGGCCACATCTGTGTGAAGGCGAACATGAAGACTTTGTGTGATCTTGAGGGATTTGCTTGAAGGCTTTCGCCTTGCGCATCACGTCGATCACGGGGCAGATTGGATGTGTCACGGGGTGACTGACGCGCTGTTGGATCGTGCGAAAGATGATGCTATGCGGCAAACACATGTACCTGAGCACTGAGATCGCACAGCAACATCGACGGTCAATATCAGCCACACCAGCCTACTACCCTACATCACTTAACCAATCGTTCCATACACTCCCTCTCCCTTTTATTTCTCTCGAATCTATGCCTGTGACGACTCTTTCGGCGGCGGTACATATCACTCCAGGTGAGGGTTCGCGTTCACAGACGTGTTGTTATCTGGAGCTGACAGTGGTTCAATATCTACAGTCGTTTTCAAGACTTTCTACAGGCATTCCAAGCGCAAGGGTCGCAAATTCAAAGATGGTGTCGAGGAGGAGGTAGCCACCGACGATATCCTCTTCGATGAGTTCGTCACGTCCACCATTAAAGAAATCACTTCGCCGAATTCTTGTCTAGGTCCTTCCATATCGTCAAAGCCTTCATTCAACTGGGTACACGCAACACCGTCGAATCACTGCAAAAATTGTGAGTATAAGTTCAAAAACGGGTCGAGTCGACCTAACTTGAACATGCCCCAGCACAAATACGCATGTGCCTTCACCGCCATGGGCAGCTGTTGCCCCTGTCAGCGTGCCGTTAGCCTCATGTAACGAAGCTGCGGATGTCCTGATAAGATGGTTTGGGGACGAGGAACTCAAAACCGTCGTCGGAGGCTCACGTTGGTGGCAAGTGAGAGGGCTGGATGGAATAGACGCTGAATGGATAACCGAGAAGGATTATCTCAGTGAAGAGTATAGGAAGCCTGATATTGGAAGAAAGTTAAGCGAAGCCGAGAAGACTCTCCTGAAAATGGAGAATCTGGAGACGGTCATGGTAGGTGCTCCTTTCCTTAACGGTTCAAATTCCCTTGAGTTTGACTGGTCGTCATAGTTCTACGTCCACGGAGGTATGGTGCAATGACAACCATTGCAAGCTGCAGACTCACTAACGAACAAACCCAGGGGGGTACTTTTGGGGTTCCATAAGTGAGTCCCCTTCCGCCGAGGATGTTGTTCGCATTAACCCTTAACCCAGATACTCATCGTTACCAAATCATTCGTTATGGTACGAGACATCCTCCTTGATACTTTCTGTCACTTGAACCTATGGGAACGCAGCTCGCAAGATGAAAGGGAGAGCCTTCGCGGTGAACTATCGGTGATTCCACACGACTCGCCTTGAACATTCTA
Organism: Jaapia argillacea MUCL 33604; assembly: GCA_000697665.1. Taxonomy (NCBI): domain Eukaryota; kingdom Fungi; phylum Basidiomycota; class Agaricomycetes; order Jaapiales; family Jaapiaceae; genus Jaapia; species Jaapia argillacea. Next base: position 1,142,813 of record KL197709.1, on the reverse strand, counting down.
ACTCCAATGTACTGACTTATTCCTTTCCAGTAAAGCGCCGCAATACCCGTGGCCTTGTCCTCTCCATGACGTCGTAGCAGCGTGTTCGTACTCTTTCCTTCCTCTTGGACTTGTCTTATTTGTTTTACCCAGATCTCTACCTCATACATCCCCCCAAAGAGGCTCTTCATAAGCCTGTCGACCCCGCGAAGATCGTGTTCGCCGGAGACTCCGCCGGGGCTGCCATCTGCTTGAGCACTCTGACCTTGCTCAGGGATATGGACCTTCCCTTGCCTGCGGGTGCAGTGCTGATTAGTCCATGGGTAGATTTAACCCACAGTTTCCCCAGTGTCATGAGCAACACTCCTACGGTATGTTTTAGTGTCTTTCACGAAAGCTTCGACTGAAGCCGTGGGATAGGATATCATACCTCCTCATGGATTCTTGGCGAAGCCATCCACCTTGTGGCCGTTAGATCCTCTCCCACCTCCAGGGGGTAGGGTAACTACCACAACCACAAATCCACCGCCGAAACCCGGACACGCTGACATCTTGAAACCCAAAGATCCCGAAGCAGAGATGATGGAACGGGAGAAAGGGGTTGAGAAAGATGTGCAGCCTCAAGCGGTTATGTTGGATGGTGGCGACAACCATGTGGACGGTTTTCCAGCATCTGGCCATGACGCGGGTAATGGGGCCGCGTACGACGATAACTTCTCTGGCGCTCAGGAGAAGACTCAGCCGGATGGCACCCCATGTGGTAGTTCTCGCTCGCAGAGCCCAGGGATCCAGAAGGTGGAGGGAGATACTAGCGAACCACCAGACCAGGATGACAGAAGCGGACATTCGTATGACACCGAGTTTTGGGAGCCCAAACCGCCCAAGGTTCTCATGCAAGACAGTGCAGATCGTCCATTAGAATTGCGGTCGCAAATCCAGCTGTATGCCACGAACGAGTGCGTTTTTGGATCATCTGTTGGGCGCTGACTTGACTGACTTTGGTTAGGCAGCTAACCCACCCGTTGGTGTCTCCCGTTCTTCAAGGATCTCTGGGAAACCTCTGTCCCCTGTATATTCTCGCAGGAGATGGCGAGGTCTTGAGGGACGAGGTAATTTACACAGCACATCGAGCGGCCCATCCTGCGGAGTTCCCGACGAGGAAGGGTGTTTTGAAAGAGGGGCGGAGACAACAAGAGAATGCAGAGAAGTATCGGACCCCGACAAAAGTCAAATCTTACTCCTTAATTTCAGTCCGGAGACTGACTTCTTGCTCAGGTTCATCTCCAGGTCTTCGATGGTTCATCCCTTGTTCTCCAATTAGTCTGGATGCTTTATAATATCTACTCTTTCCAGGAATGTGTCATGTCTTGACTGTTTTCACCTTCACCGACGCTGTAAGCCTCGCTTTCACGACCTCAGGTCATTATGACTGACGTCTTCGGATCTACAGGCGAAGTATGCATACCGTTCTATTGCACAGTTCGCCAAGCACGTCACCGAACATTCAGAAGAACACCTTGCTCGAAACCCGTTTCCGGAACTCCATCGGCCACTGACCAGTTTGTCGCTGGAGGAAGAAGAAATGTACGACTCTGGTAGACGTAGAAGACGGTCCAATGGGAAACCTGCGCAGTCGGAGAATGCACCGATGAGGCGACCAACGGTCGATTCGCCTCGAGAGGTTGGCCTGTACCAAGAAAATCAAGACATGGCCAACGCGGAAGTTAGAGAGCACCTTACGGACAAATTGAGGGGCTCTGCGGCTGTGTCAGAAAACTCGACCAGCTCCAATCAACACCAGGTACGGCATCATCGACTTATGTGAGTTCATAGAAATTCCCATGCTTGAATAGGAGAGGGATGTGCCCAACATTTTGATGATCCGGGAGCGTATCGATATCTATGGCAAAGCTCGTCCTATGGAACCGAAGGAAGAAATGGACGTTCTCAAAATTCGACCAAACGAGGTTGGTATCATCAAGGAAGCCCCCTGCAGGCGGTGGGCCGAGGGACAAGCAGAATGGGACCAGCAGTTCGCCCGAGCCGCTCGTAAAGCAATACGCAAGAAATTGCAAAACGAAGCTATCGCAACACGTTTACTCGTGAATGCTCGGGACCAAGGGTTGCGGGTTGTGGGGGATGGGTCCATCACCCGGGTGCCGTCACGCAACTCCAACGCGTCCGCTATTTCCCCTTCTGACGGGAAAATACAAGGTGATAGAAGATGGGGACCCTTAGACCTGGAAGGGGAATCGCCGCCTCCAAGTGCCATCTGCAAACGAAGGGATACGGCAAGCATTCCTCCTTCGCTGCTGGTTGAGCATCGTGCTAATCATGTCCACAGGTCGAGGCACTGGCTCTGCTGAGGAAGAGTATCTATCACACTGCTCCAGCCACTCATAAGATGGTGCCGAAGTTGAAGGCTGCTGATGCTGTCAGGGCTGCTTTCGATCCAAACGATGATCCAGTCAGGGCTCCGCGACAATCCGTTTCGGAACAGCAAGTCAAGAGCCACTTGCTTCCCATCCACGGTTTATCAATGTGGAGTGCCATCGTCAGGTGTGTTTTTCTCTCGTGCTCAGTTGGCGTTGGAAAGTACGCTTAGGCATTGTCCCATAGCTACTTTATGCGCAAGAGCTCGAAAAAGGCCGCGGACGGCACCCGAAGGGTTCTGTCGACGGCGAAGGGTCATGACAATTCTCCTTCTTCAAGTTCTTGACTTACAGGTCGACTGCCCTCCCGCGTGGAAGTCCGCACGAGTAGTAATTCGCCGTAATATGGACATTGATAGATTGTATGGACATGGTTAGATTGTATAGTTCGCCTCAGTCAGGACACTTGGCTCCGTAACCTGTAACAATTAGACACATCATGGATAGAGCCGCTGATGATTTTTACTTCAAAAACAACGCGGTTTTGAACTCAAAGGGCACGTTGGAACGCACGGGCCAACTTGAGGCTCTAGCAAGGCTCCAGCACAAAGGCTCCCCGTGTGAAGCTATTTGTCAGCACGTTGGACCATTTTCTATAACCCTCCGCCCTCTATTTGCGCTTTGGTCGTCCTCACCCCCTCCATTCACACTTTCTTCTTTGGTAAGTATCTGACCGCGCAGCGACGTCTCCGGACTGAAATGCTCACTTCTCGCCGTCGACCAGTCATTTCTCTGTTAAAAGATGCGCGAAGTCATCTCTGTACACGTCGGTCAGGCTGGTGTCCAGATCGGTAACGCATGCTGTGAGTTGCCATCTCCATACTTCCTGCATTTATCTATGGTTTCGAGTTTCTGTATTGCAAAGACGCGTTATTCTGCTCCCAAATCTCGTGCCACTGTGTCACATCACTGACAATCGTTTCCTTTCACCAGGGGAGCTATACACCGTCGAACATGGACTGAGTGTTCGTACTTGCTCAAATATCGCTATCTCATGGTTCTCATATCCCTTTTTCAGCCCGATGGTCGTCTGGCTGAGGGTGCTAAGCACAACGATGATGGCTTCAGCACATTCTTTTCTGAAACCTCCTCCGGCAAACACGTGCCTCGCTCACTTTACGTGGATCTCGAGCCTAATGTCATCGACGAAGTTCGCAGTGGGCCTTACAAGAGCTTGTTCCACCCCGAAACCATGATTACTGGCAAGGAGGATGCTGCCAGCAATTGTGAGTGGCTTTTATTACTTGACTCGCATTACGACGTGTAAACCGTGGTGTAATAGATGCTCGTGGTCACTACACCATCGGCAAGGAGCAAATTGACACCGTTATGGACAAAGTCCGCCGTTTGGCGGATAACTGCAATGGTCTCCAAGGCTTCTTTGTCTTCCACTCATTCGGTGGTGGAACTGGTTCCGGTTTCGGTGCCCTGATTTTGGAACGCCTCTCAACTGACTACGGCAAGAAGTCAAAATTGGAGTTCAGCGTGTACCCCGCCCCGACAATGGCGAACTCCGTTGTCGAGCCTTACAACTCCGTCCTGACGACACATACGACCCTCGAGCACTCTGACTGCTCGTTCATGGTGTGTAGCTAACTTTGGACGATTTCCACCTAGGGCTGACCGTTCTTGGGAACAGGTCGATAACGAAGCCATCTATGATATTTGCAAGAAGAACCTTGGCATTACCTCCCCTGGTTTCACCAACTTGAACAGGCTCATTGCTCAAGTCGTGTCTTCTATCACCGCTTCATTGCGATTCGATGGATCTCTCAACGTCGATTTGAACGAGTTCCAGACCAATTTGGTTCCGTGAGTACCTGGTTCTTGCATCCAGCAAACAAGCAACTCAAGTCATGTTCAGTTTCCCCCGTATTCACTTCCCTCTGGCCACCTTCGCCCCCATCATCTCAGCTGAGAAATCTCATCATGAGCAGAACTCAGTCGCGGATATGACTTTCTCTTGCTTCGAGACCGGCAACCAGATGGTCAAGTGCGACCCCAGGGATGGAAAGTACAGTACGTGTGCCTAGCATACACCTTGGCGTTAGCGGATCGGCTGACAATAGTGAAATAGTGGCTTGTGCGTTGCTGTACCGTGGCGATGTCGTCCCCAAGGATGTCAATGCGGCTGTCAGCATAATCAAGACGAAGCGAACCATCCAGTTCGTGGATTGGTGTCCAACGGGCTTCAAGCTTGGTATCTGCAACGAAGCCCCCGCGCATATCCCCGGGGGTGATCTCGCCAAGGTCTCTCGCTCACTTTGCATGTTGTCCAACACCACCGCCATTTCAACTGCCTGGAGTCGCCTCGACCACAAGTTTGACCTCCTCTACTCCAAGCGTGCGTTTGTGCACTGGTATGTTGGTGAGGGTATGGAGGAGGGTGAGTTCTCTGAGGCCCGAGAGGATCTCGCTGCCCTTGAGAAGGATTACGAGGAAGTCGGGATTGACTCAGCAGATGCTGAGGAGGCCGGTGAATACTGAGCGTGTTGCTGGTCATCTTGTCGCTTTCTTTCTCCTGGTCTTGTTGCACTACGCCCACCTATAATCCTCCATTGTCACGATTTTTACGTATCATCATCGATATCCCAATGTCTCTTAGTCTAAATTTCTGCATACATGGAACAAAGATTACACCTTGCATTCTGTGCTACTCCGTGAAACGCAAACAAGTCGCTCCATGTCATCCACAGCAACGAGCGCATGGGTTGAGGACACATCGCTAAATCCCGCTTTACGACATGTCCCGATAAGGCAATTTGTCGACACTTTTTCCGAATATTTGGTGGCCCCATTGTGAACCTCAGTTCTGCCCTCCACCCCGTTGACGACTCTGCTTGACTTTGGTTATCCGCCTCCTTCAATCATTAACGACTATGCGTGAAGTTATCTCCCTCCATGTCGGTCAGGCTGGTGTACAGATTGGTAATGCCTGCTGTGAGTAGTATCGTCGTTGTATCGAGGCAGACGATTATTGACCATCTGACAACAGGGGAGTTATATACCCTTGAACACGGATTGAGCGTTCGTTGTTGTATACTAGCTCATCCAAATGTGCACTGACGCGACTTTTAGCCTGAGGGACGCCTCATCAACAGCCCCACAGTCAAGAAGAACAGCGACAGTGGTTTCTCGACCTTCTTCTCAGAGACTGGATCTGGAAAGCATGTTCCTCGCTCGTTGTACATCGATCTCGAACCGGGTGTCATCGACGACGTTAAGACCGGCCCTTATCGTTCTTTGTTCCACCCGGAAACACTGATCACTGGCAAGGAAGACGCCGCTAACAACTGTACACGCCATTTTCTTCTTGGTCGATGTTTTTCTTGACGCGCGCTATATCTACAGATGCTCGTGGCCATTACACCATCGGCAAGGAGCTTATCGATCCCGTCATGGATAAAGTGCGAAGACTGGCGGATAACTGCAATGGCCTGCAAGGATTCTTTGTCTTCCACTCCTTTGGTGGAGGAACTGGCTCTGGCTTCGGTGCCCTCCTCCTCGAGCGCCTCTCCGCGGACTATGGCAAGAAGTCCAAACTCGAGTTCTGCGTTTATCCCGCGCCCCAACTTTCCAGTTCCATCGTCGAGCCCTACAACTCCGTGCTCACCACGCATACAACACTCGAACATTCTGATTGTTCGTTCATGGTGAGCCTTGCGTAGTTCTCACCATCGACTTGTGCTGAACCTTGCCTGTTAGGTTGATAATGAAGCCATCTATGATATCTGCAAGACCAAGCTTGGTGTCGCTCAACCCAGCTTCTCCAACCTCAATAGGCTCATCGCCCAGGTCGTCTCGTCCGTCACCGCATCTCTTCGTTTCGATGGTTCCTTGAACGTCGACTTGAACGAGTTCCAGACTAACCTCGTCCCGTAAGCATCATAACATCTTTCATTGGCATGACCATCATTTGACCACACTCTCGCAGCTTCCCTCGTATTCACTTCCCTCTCGCCACTTATGCACCCCTCTTGTCCGCTGAGAAGGCAACACACGAGCAGAACTCTGTCTCCGAGATGACCTTCTCATGCTTCGAGCAGGGCAACCAGATGGTACTCGATTCACTCATTCATGTTTGATGTTGTCTTAATTGGCTCGTCTTCCAGGTAAAATGTGACCCCAAAGATGGAAAATACAGTAAGCCCCCTGCCCTTTCAGTCTCAAACGTATTCTCATCGTTATCTAGTGGCGTGCTGCCTGTTGTACCGAGGTGATGTTGTTCCCAAAGACACCCAGTCTGCTGTTGCCTCCATCAAGACAAAGCGATCGATTCAGTTCGTTGATTGGTGCCCCACCGGCTTCAAGGTCGGTCATCTTCGATACGTTCTTTGGTCACCAGCGTCCAATCTGACATTTCTTAGCTCGGTATCTGCGGTGAGCCTGCCGCCACGGTTCCTGGTGGTGATCTTGCCAAGACCACTCGCAGTTTGTGCATGCTTTCCAAGTGAGCCCCGTGTTCTGCTCACACCCAATACTGTTCTCTAACTGTCACCTTCAGCACAACTGCCATCTCCGCTGCGTGGAGCCGTCTTGGTGAGTAGATATCGTTCGCATCTATTGATTCATACCTTAAGCAGCGTCGGCGTAGACTACAAATTCGACCTGATGTACTCCAAGCGTGCATTCGTGCACTGGTACGTTGGTGAAGGTATGGAGGAGGTGAGTTACATCAGCCCTTTCTTGAGACTACCCTCGCTGATCTACTTCTTCCCTAGGGTGAGTTCTCCGAGGCCCGAGAGGACCTTGCTGCCCTTGAGAAGGACTACGAGGAAGTTGGCCAGGACTCCGCCGACCAGGAGGAAGAGGGTGAATACTAGGCGTCGGTGGCTATGGTCAATGGGAGTAGTTGCTCAACCATATAGCGTATAATGACCTTTCTGCGTTCTGTTTATCGTATTCATATCCTCGGATTTCCCTCGTTCTATCTTTTAGTTTTTCGATATGGCTGTCCCTCCCTAGTTGTGTTGCAATTTAGCTGCTCAACCTAAATATCTGGATTGTCTTCATTGACGCATATTATCGCGACTCGTGCTACACACTATTCCATGCTAATCGCAAAGCGCGCACATACTCTTCATGGTCACCTCAGAAGATGAAGGGTCTGCCCATGGCGGCGGCTGCCAGAGCCCTCGCTCTAGTGTTCCACTTCTCCTGATGGTGCTCTGCAAGGGCCGTCGCGGTAGACGTGGGTTCAGGTGGGTTGGGACCGGCGGGGGAACACGGAGTATACGAATTCACATCACCCCTGGGTGCTTTATCAAGTTGTTTCTTGAGGACCTTGATCTGCGCCTTCAACGCAGAAGCAAAATCAACATGATGCCCAGAGTCCTCGGTGGCTATGAGGACGAGAGTGGACACGCTAGAGGCAAGATACTGAGTTGGATGATCATCGATAAGGGGAGCGAGAGATACTAACAAGGCTTCCTTCAGGTAAGCAAAGCTGAAGTCTTCAGTCGTTTCCACGGCTTCGTCAACCAGAGAGTCGGGGAAATCAATATCTGGATTTGTCTCCAGTTTCTTCTGCCAATACTTGCAGTACAATGTCCGCTCCTCTCGGTTGGGATCATCAAACAAACTAGGCGTCAAAGGGTCAGCCATAGAGTGCATAGCATGAAATGGTGTGTACTCACTACTTGCGATCAAACCGACTTGGCCTGGTGGAGAGACCGGGGTCGAGTCTCTCGAAATGATTGGTGGTCCCGATGACGAGGAGACCATCGTTTCCCTCCAACCCATCAAGCTGATTGAGGAAGAAGGATCGATTACGGTCATTGATGAGGGAGTCGAGGTCTTCTAGGATGACGACGCATGGAGAAAGCTGGCGAGCTTTATCAAATACATCGGCCATAGCACCTTCTTCCCCCTTGTAACCTGGAGGAAAGGGGCCAATCAGCGAGATAGTACAGGCTACAGAGATGAATCGTACTCTGGAATGATTTCACGTAGAGAGGCAAATATCCATTCTCACTCCCCCACTTCATGATAGCCTTGATACTAATTGTCTTTCCGTTGCCTGTGTAGCATCTGGGTAAACAACACCGGCAAAATCAACGAGCTGCACTAACCTGGAGGCCCATGCATGATCATTCCGCGCTGATTCATGGTTAGGATTAACCATGCAGAAGAGGCGAATGCAGAAATACCTTCCAAGGTATCGCGAGCCGCTTATAGACAGTTTCTGATTTGAAGAACCCCTCGACGTCTTTCCTGAGAGATACTTTGAAGTTCTCATCGAGAATGACATCCTTCCAGTCAGCCTTCTGCACTTCCGCCCAGAGACCATGGTTCTTATTCCAGAAACCCCGGTCAAACACCCAGATCTCGTCGTGAGTTTCCTGAGACCATACGCCGGCTGCAAGAAGTAGCTCCCGGGCAGGCCCTTGAGGTCCTTCGTGCAAAATGAATTGTCGCGAGTCCATGAACATCCCAGAGACCCACTAGAACCTAGTCAATCTTCCTTTATGAAGAATATTTGCATACTGCTGACCTTAATAGCGTAGACGATGAAGTCATATTTCTGGATGGAGTAGCCCTGTCAGTAGACAAGCCCATAACACTGGATTGCATATTACACACATCATACGCAACGTGGAAGGACCCAAATTCCACTTGATCGACAAGAATGCCTGGCATAGCTCCGGCTCGTCGAGCCAAAGGGACGAACAGAGTGTTCGTGATGAGCTCTGAAGGGGCGACCGGCCGGACATATGCCCCTGGAAAACTGAGTACGCCTGCATATGCTGGCGCCATCACAAGCGAGTGCTTGGGGTATAGCCTCTTCAATGTATTTGCACTGTATGGTAGTAGCTATTAGGTCGCAGAACACTTGCATGGAACAATACTCGTACCCAAATAACTCTGGAGCACTTCTCTTTGCGGAAGCTTGGGGACTAGATTTAAGTCTGCTTTCATGACCTCCACCTCAGGACTCACAATTGTCGATCCAGTCGTCGTACAAAGGGTCAACACTGGCGCTTCCTGGAGCAGATCTAACCTCTTCAAACGAGACCTTGATGAAGGCATCCTCGATCTCTTTCTGCGTGGCAGTGGTCAGGTTTCTGGTGGCTTCCATGATGTTGAAGGTCGTTCAACGAACTCAGAGCAGTGAAAGTACTCGCACGGGGAAGGAAAGCCGTTCTTTCGATACTGCGGCAACACTTTCGGAGCTTCAGCGTTATGAGGAAACTGGGCAAGCTCGTGCCACAATTCCCCACGCGTCAATCAACACGCCCACGGTCAGTCTTCCTGCCACTCTCGTGCCAAACTTTTTCTGTGTTCGACCATGTCGTCCAGAACTGCCACTACCGCCCTCGCCGTTGCCGGCCTCACTCTCAGTGGCCTTGTCGCTTATGCCATCTACTTTGACTATAGGCGGAGGACAGACGCCGCCTTCCGCAAGAAACTGCGTACGCTCATCTTTTCTTTGACATCATCACTCCCGATTTGAACCGCTGTGCTCGAGCAGGGAAGGAGAAGAAGAAAGTCGACAAGCAGGCAGCTCAATCAAAGGATACAGAGAGCCCCACCACTGGTGTTGGCGCGGATGAATTACGCGCGGCGTTGGAAAAAGTTCGCAGCGAAGACGTGCCTACGACCGCCAATGAGAGAGAGCAGTACTTCATGGCCCAAGTAGGCATGGGTGAACAACTTTGCGCACAAGGTATATAACGTCTCCTTCTCTGCGGGGCGTTGCTGAACCAAACATAGGTCCTGTGTTCAACCTGCCCGCCGCGTTGTGCTTCTACAGGGCTCTGCGGGTGTACCCCTCACCTGTCGAGCTCATCGTCATATATCAGAAGACCGTTCCAGAGCCGGTGTTCAAGGTACACCATCCCCCGTTCGCAGATCCAGTACTTCCCCACTGATTGTGATCATCCAGATCGTCATGGAAATGACCAACATGGACGTGAGTGAGACTCCTTCGTCGGCGGTGGAGAAGGAGGGCGAGCAAAATCCTGTGCACTCCGAGAACGAGGATGGAGAATCGAGTCCCGTCAGAGGTGGACCACCCTCCGAAGCCTCGTCTCAGGAGTGGGACAATGTCACTGATCCTGGCAGTCAAACGCCTGCCACCTCGGCGGCGGATGTGTTGCAATGATTGTTACCTGCATAATCCTCTGCATCAGCGATCCGCTGCCTACTCCCCGCCTATCTAAATACGTCTTTGGTGCCGTTCTAATGTAATCATTGCTTTATCTTCATTGAATGCTCCGATTAGGTGAAAGATCGCGTTGAAGGTGAGCCTGTCAGGTTGAGGTCCATATCCCGCTTGAGCTAAGTGCGTGGGGTTTGCGACGCAGGGTATTACACTCACTTCCCTCCCGCGTCATTCAACGTGAAAGTAAAGACCATCGATGTTGCTGACGGAGCCACCTCAACCAAGAAGAAAATCCTCGTTGCTGACAAGGACTTCAAGGCAGGCGAGGTGATCTACAAGGTGTGTCAATTATTGTAATAATGTGTTGTTGTTACGCTCACCCCCTCACCAATTTCATAGGAACAACCAGTCGTGGCCATGCTGGACTTGGACCTCCAAGGCCAGGAATCGCACTGTAGTCACTGCCTTCGTCAAATCGAGAAGGGCATGGCCATCCGTCCGGAAGATGATCGTCTTAACTCAGTCTACTGCTCAAAGGATTGCCAAGTTCGAGCCAAATCTCAAACTCAGAACATCCTATTCGGTTCCGAGTCCCTTCTTCCCGCAGAACTGGCTCCAGAAATTGGTCCCAAGGATGAACGGACGAGGGCACAATCTGCATACGTCGAATACATCAAGCGAGCTGGTAAAGGTGTCCCTTTGCTTGTCGCTAGTTTTGTTGCCAGGCAAGTGGCTACTGAGACCGCCAAGATGATACCTGGCGGTACCGGTGGCGGTTCACCCCTTGCAGCGGATCCTTTGACTGAATCAGGTGACTACTCGTTCTACGACCACATTGAGAGGCTTCGATACTTGGAAGTGCCTGCTTCAGAAGAGGAGATGCAGTTGCTGCGTGAGGTCTTGAAAACCGCTTTGCCCGGTCTGGAGGGGTTCATCACCGAAGAGCGCCATGCAACACTCACTGGGAAAATGGCGTACAATGCCATTGGGGTCTGCATCGGAGGTGGCCGAGACGACAAGGTATTGACTTATCCCCATCATAGAATGCCTGATACTCATCGCCTTCCATAGCCCGTTTCTGATGAACGCCCTGAAGATACGGAGAGGACCAGAACACCCTACGGTACATCCCGACAGATCGGCTGTGGCTACTACGCTGTCTCGTCCTATGTGCGTCAAACCGAAAAGATGCCAAAGATTATTGTCGCTGACATTCATAACAGATCACCCACTCTTGCGAACCCTCTGCCCGACCCTCCTTCAGCAGTGGCACTTCAGAATTAAACTTGATTGCTATCCGCGATCTAAAGGCTGGGGACGAGATTACGATGGCCTACGTTGATGTCACGCAGCATGTTGATGAAGAGCCTCTCGAAGCCAGGCGAAGGCGTCGCATGGAACTTGCTCGTGGATGGCGCTTCGCATGCACATGTTCTCGATGTGCCGCCGACGGGCCTTCAACCTCCGATAGCTCTGGCGAAGAAGAGCTGGTAGGGAAGGACGAGTCCAAAGTGGAGGGTGTTGTCGAGCGCGTTGAGGGAGTGTGATCGCAAAAGTACTTTGTTTTGGCATACATCGTTTCCTTGTCCCGTATTTCTATCCTCGTCGTAATGCAAATCGCTGCTCTCGTTTATCATATCGATTCATGGAAAGATGTCGGTGGATTGTCCCATTACAAAAGTGTGACCAGGAAATACAACAACAATCGAACACATTACAGAGATGGAAATCTATGGTAAGTATGATGGTAGTAGCGTCCTTTCGCAGGACTAGTCAACCAGGCTTCTCCACATCCCAGCGTCTGGGACTTCATTGCGCTTCTGCAGTATTCGTAATGCATGCTGTCGTCCCCGACCACCAACAGCCTCTAACGGCGTCTCCTCCCCACTCTCCGGTGTTTCATCCTCGACATCTTCAGCGGAAAAGTCGAGGGCTCCTGGGTCCCTCTCTCGATGGCGATCACGCTCAGCATAGGCAGCCTTGCGGTATGCTTCAGAATTATGGCTACCTTCCCGTGATCTCCCTGAGAGGGGTAGACGCGGCACTAGGATTCCAGGTCGATCAGAAAGAGACGTCTTTGGCTGGTAGGAGGGAATGCCATGTTGCTTTCTCGCAGTCGATAAAGGACCGATGGCGATTGGCAAAGAGGCTGCCAAAGCGGAAGTCTTCATGGTCGTCCAATCCCCTACTGGAAGGGGCAAATCAGTAAATGTGACAATGATCTGGAGGTAAACGTACTTTTCCGGTCATCGAAGTCGCTCTCTTCGTCCTCTTCATCAGTCTCCTCATCGTCATCCAAATTCACTTGAGTGTCTTCGTCTTCATCTTCCTCAGTTATCATACCACCCGTCGGATAAGTCGCTCTACCGCCTTGTCTCCTGACGAACGTTGACCAGGCCTTGCTATCCCTTTTCCAAGCACCCCTGTGGCTGGGAATATCAGCTGCCACTAACTTCAGGATTTCTTGTTCGCGAGGATCCCAGTTACGCTCCGGCTCAACGGGTTTGGCTGTCTGACGAGGTCGCACGCTATCAGATTTGTCACCGTTCGACTGCAGTGAACGAGGTTCGATGATTTCAATATCTTGGGTGTCAGTGTCAGGAAGTGAGCGAGGACGGACGGCCGAGGGAGCTGGAAGAGATGCAGGTCGAAGAGTAGAGAGGGATGCTGGTAAACCTCGAGTGTCCGATTTACGTGATCTGGCGCGAGGTCGGACAGGTGATCGGAGGGACTCGTTCAAAGGTAATGTCGCGGCAGTGGCGTCGTCGGCCTCGGAAGACTGTCGACCATTTCCTTCCTCATCCAGATCGAATATCATCTCTGATAGGATGGAGCGTCAATGAGATGATACACACATGGAAGTGAAGTGAACGTACGGTCCACGTTCCTTGCAGGATCGACTTCTACTTTCGCCTCCTTTTCGGCCTTTACTTCCCTTGTAATGGTCACCACAGCAGGCTCAACATCAAATGTGACCTTTCGACGGACTTTCGGGCCTTCAGGAATTGTGACATCGTTCTGTCTTGTCCGGCTGGTGGACCGTGCCTTCTTTGTAGTACCGTCAGGTTCTTCGGAACCCTCAGGAGGAACGACGCCATCAGCAGAGATAGGTTCCTTGGAAGGGCTTCGCGACCGCTTCCTCTCTAGTTTCTCGTCCCCACCACGAGTTTGCACCATCTCTGCTTCAAGGTTGGTGACATATTTGAAGCTCGTCGCAATATCGAGGTTCTCGTTCATATTTCTTCGGAACGGTTCCAGGATGCTTCCACCGATATCCCGACCTGGTATTGTCCTACCCGACACGAGCGGTGGCGAAGAGGCGATCGGGTCCGGGGCGATACCAGATGAGGAAGCTTTGGCCCTCTCAACTGGTTTTGCTTTGGCCTGATGTAACGTCGATGTCCCCATCATCGAAACCGATATTCCAGATTGGACTCGACGATTGGGTGACGTCGACCTTCCTCTTGAAGGCGTAGTTTGCGCCAGAGGGACAAAATCCTTCACTGAGACAGGTATGGCACCTTGCTCATCAGGCTTCAACTTTATAGCGGGTCTGCTCCAGTTGTCGCTGTCTCTCCTCCTCGAAGTCGATCGTCGCCTGCCGCGACTCTCTACAGGCTCTGTTGTCACGAGGCTCTCTCTGAATTTCCGCCATAGAACTTCCACCTGTCGCCGAATCTCTTGTTCTGCCTGATCAATCTCCGCAACCTTGTCTCGGGTGGCTTGTGCAAGGAACTCTTCCGCCTCTGCTCGTAACGCTTCCGATTTCGACGCCGCTTGAGCCGCAAGATGTGCAAATGTGGGGTGGGAGGGAACAAAAGGAGGTGGCGGGAAAAGGGGAGGGAGCGCTGGTAAGTGTGTCTTTGATTCCTCATTCTGTTCCGGTGGGGGTGATGGCACCGGGGGGAGATAAGACGGAGCGGAGGATGAAGTGGGGGCATCGATGGGAAGGACAACATCAAAGACTTGTGAATAGTTGGGGGATGACTTCATTTTCTCGATTGCGTCTCCAGTCTAAGAAAATACCACAAGTGAGCAACTGGCGGAAATGAAACAGTAGAGCCTGGCTCGCAACCTGCTGGAGCAACAGAAAATAATGCTCCCCACAAATCGCCAGCTGTGCAATAAGATTGAACAAAATCCAGCACGTACCATACAGCCCTTATGCACTTCTATCCATCCATTTACAGGTTTCAACGGTTCAGCCTCCGCCCAATCTTCAGTTGGAATGACTGGCCCTTCCCTCCCGTCCACATCAGGTGAAGCGGTTTGTAGCACACGATACACCATTGATTGGCATATTAAACATGTCAGAGACACTAAACGAGTCCAGCGCGCCTGTTCATCATCTCGTTGTACCCTTCCCCTCGTTCTCAGTGTGACTTGGTTATGTGCCTTGAAATTTGGGAAATATAAGCAAGGGTCAAAACAAACACGGAATGTTCGCTCACTATCGCCAATCCATTTTCACCGACATACACAGGAAAGAAATCTTGGTCCTGCGACTCCGGCGGGCTTCCGGACGCAGACTGAGCATGGACTTGTATGTTCAAGCATTTGCAAGCATATACGGGATCACCTTGTGGAGGCATGGTTGATTGACATGAAGCAGGAGGAGGAAATGTGGGTGTCGCGCGGTGGAACAAGCAAGCCCTAAGGGGGGAAAATATAAAGATGGATGGGCAGGAACGATCGGAACGGAGTCAACCGCGTTTCGGGAGTTGTGGATCGATTACCAGGAGACAGGCCAGTTCGCAACCGAGTCTATCCAGGAGCCAATTGTCTGTGAGGTCCGAGGCTGCGAGCGGTGCACAGGCGCTGAATGATGAGGCAGGGAACAACGATGACATGGAGTCATATGACAATGTTCCGGTCTTCGCGGTGCGGACGTTGCCTTACCTACCCAGAATGTTGTGCTGAAACTTTGCTGAAACTTGCGTCTAACGTATTCAGGACCAGGATTTCAGTTATCCCTGAATGCAAGCCCGTGAAAGAATATGTGCCTCGCGGTCTAGTGTCTGTGATATCCATTACATCCTCGTGCGATCCTCGTGAACCTTGGATAATAGCCAGTACTACTTGTCCTTCTTAGTCTCGTCCTTCTCATCAACTTCCTGACCTTCCATGACTTGACCGTACTCGTTGATTCGCTTAGGATCAACTCGGTATATCCAACGCTGAAGAAGGGAAGGGGTTAGCGCCCCATTCGAGCAGCCTGCGCGGAGGCTATGCGGATCTAACTGCTCACTTGATAGAGGAACACCAAAAAGACAAGGTCGTCACGGAAACAAGCAAGTCGATGCAAGACGGGCATCTTGATACAGAACCTAGTAACGAGGGAAAGTGAGTTTGTATGACAGGGAACGGGGATGTACGCACGCAAAGAAGTCATCGACAACGGTCGAGAGGGTCTTGTAAATCATCGCCTTCATAGGCATGTGCGATACGCTCTGATCGAGGGGTCAGATTTGAGATTCGACAGATACAATCGGGCTTACCTTAAGCTTATAATTGATAATTAGTTGAGGGATAAGTTGCGCCTGGAGATACTAGGTGAACCACTTGCACATGCACACGAGGTTAGCAGGGACTTACGAATCCGAACATATACACAAATGATGTGAGTGTAGTGATGATGAAGCTATACCAGCCCCTGTGAGTCTGGTACATGAGAGAATACACCGAATATGCCGCAAGAAGGGGAATAGCGGCGTAGGAGACATATTGATATGCCAGCTTGTCGTATCTATCGTGAAGGTCCTAATCAGAAAATGCGGGGCTCAGATGAGAAAGAGTGCTAACTCTTGGGTCTTCTTCTCGTCCTCGCTAAGGACATGTTTGTCTAATCAAACCATCAGAGGTGATAACAATCGCTTTCCACTAGACTTACCATGAAGTTCGATCTTGTACGGTAACAGTGAACCTGGCGGTGCCGGGACTAGCTTGATATCCATTGCTTTCGTGATCTACAATAGGATTAATTAGCCATGGGATGCAGCTTGTAAGGAACATCACACCTTCCACGCTTCGATGAGCAAACCCATCCCTTGACCGAATAAGATCATCCAACTGGTTTGCTCATTGTTGTCCAAGAGATAAAGGAGAATGATGAGCTGAACGAAAACATTTGCGACGATCTGGAATCCACTAGTTAGTCAACGAGGTCTTGAAAGTCCAGGCTGGAAACCCACAGTCCTTGAAGAGAAGGTTAGTCAGATAATTTGAAAAAAAAATCGATGGATGACAGACCTAACGGATACACCAACGAGTTCTTTCCTCTGACGCCAATGTGACACGTCGTTCTTGAACGCCAACATTTCGAACCTTTCAAGCAGCGATAAGCTGGAAGTAACAACCCAACCCACGAAGTCCACACTCACACTGTATGCAAGATGCTGACGAGCGCCGTCAAGCCCAAGAAGTACGGGTTAGTTTCCACAAGCATCCTCTTAACCTCATCCAACTCCGCTGCTCCTCCGCTTCCCTGTTGCTTAGCAGCCTCGTTAAACCCTTGCGTCATACTAGCATATAGCTGGAACTTGAAATATGACATGGGTTGGAAAGTGATACTGAGAGGGAGTGTTGGGGTTGTAGTGTTGACTTCGATATATTGGGAACGGAGATGCCAGAAGTCGTTGGGGAAGATGATAGGTTTATAGAAACCCTTAGTGCCAGTGTCATCTCGGACGCCCGGGACAAGATGAACATCTGCAAACGGGTGTGACGGGAGGTAATGTATGGAGAGAAGATAGTACGCACGTTCAAATAGGACCGGAGGGAGTTGATTGTATGGAACGACAGTGGCATCGGAAACCAGCGCCAAGGTCAAGTTCTGTAAGAGCACCAATCAAATCGAGATCAACTGCTCCTCGCAAGGCCACGTACCGTATGCCAATGAGATATGATAACGTTATCTTCGGGCAGCTTTTGACCCGTCAGTACGAAAATCCTTGGTTGATCATCTTGTCAAGCCATACCTCAGGTTCCTCCTCTACCGGTTCGTCCTTGGACTTGAGGAGATTCTTCTCTTTCCTCGCCTTCAGCTTGGGGAGGTATCTAGTGAGCACTGGAGAGGATGTCGGTAGTCAAGCGATGATACAAAGTCTGCAAGCGCACATTTCCTAACGTGATGTACTGAAGCAGGATTGAATTGGGGGTTCGACGGATCCGGGCTGGCGCCTTGCTTTACAAGGAAGACGTCTGCCCAAAGTGATCCATTATGTTGGACCGCCTAAATAACCATCGTCAGTATTCAGGCGGACAGTGAAATCTAAAACAGTCATCACCTCAGGCAAGTTAACGTCGAAATCAATCGTCCTAGTTTCCTTCCAATCCCCGAAAGTCATATTGTCCCAGATAAACGTCGGCAATCCTTCATCTTGGTCTTTCCTCCACGCAGACGTCCACTGCTTGGAGAAAACGTCGCCGGAAGGCGAAGTAGACAAGTGTACGTGCATGGATACAGGTGAACCGAGAGGCCATGAAGGGTCCAAGTGCGCTTGTACGGGAGCGAGGAGGAAGGGGTTGGGTTGGCCTGTTTGAGCTTGAGGAATGTCTCCTGGATTCACAGCAGATGGTACAGGTGGGGATGCCGCGGGACTCATTTGGGATGAAACGAATCTTGTAACTGTTAAATTGGTCAATGCAATTCCCGCTGAGCAGTAAATGCGACATACTCAATTGCGTAGCGGCCCATATAAGGAACATTTTCTAGTGCACATTGACCTATGAGACCTCCATCATCGTTTCAAGGAAGATATTGGACTTACCTGAGCGACACCCATAAATTTCTGGAAGGCAGATTCCTCTTCCACAGGCTGGTTCCCAGCTTGCGCCCCGGCTGCTACTGCAGCTGCAGGCTCACCCTGGTTTGGTGCAGGCATAGTAAAAAAGCCTGGCTAGGGTCTGAACAGCGGCAAGAAGATGAGAAGGTGGTCGTGGACAGTTCTAAGTCCCGTCTGCTGGCCATCCCAGTTGCGTGTCGCCATCATAACGGCAGGTGACCGACGCGTCACGGTCGGCCCGCATGGCCAACAGCAACGTTTGTCACGATCCTGCAGCCAGTCGCACCGAGTCGGGCTTCCTTCAAGTCACCGTTTCTAACCGTTTCCACATCATATCTTGAGACTACCGAGCTGACATGTCGTTGATGCTCGATGCTCTGGTTTTGGTCACCGTTGGAGTTGTAGTCGAGTTCGCCTGGACTGGACTGGACGCACCAGAGAATCGCGCCGCCCTCCAAGCCCCAAGATCCCTGGATGCTGCACGTCCTCCCACCTCAATACACCATGATGATGCTGTACGCCATGCATCGCGATCAGTTCCCCCTAAGTTTCCTTACTCATGCCTATTATTTAGACAAACAGCAGTAGCCTTTCACCGTCAACCCCTCAAGCAGTTATAGGTGATTTACCGGGCGTTTTGGCGGACAACCCTATCATTGGCACTGGTGGCAACCTTCTGGATCTACCCTCTGTGCCTCTATCTGTTTCCCTCGAAACTCTCGCTACTTCGGGTACCCCACAAACACAACCTATAACTGTTCTCGCCTCTCAAGAAGGCGAGGATCAAGTAGGCTTCGACTCTCTAACTGCCGACCTCGCTTCAGCAGCCGACCCGCCCGTCGTTGACCCGTGCATGACAATTCAATCACTCTCTATCCCAGAACCTCAGGCTAGCTGTCCACAGAACATCGCATCACCGGCATATCCTCTCTCAACCGCATCTGAGCCCGCCGAGATTAGCTCCACATCAGCACTACCTATGACACATCTCTTGCCGGGACCATCAACTACCCCTCAGGCAGAGTTTATTGCCCACGGCTCTATTTCTCCTGTTCTGTCCCAAGTAATGGACTATCAAGATACTACATGTGCTCCTGCCTGCGACATCTATTCCGGAGGCGATACGAGTGTCGAAACTTTCTTCGATGACAACGACGGCCTTGTCGATCGTTTAGACTTTTCAAGCGATTCCAAGTGTATCGATGAACCCTCAATCCAATACAATCTACTTGATCAGCCCTCACAAGTCATACCACTCCCATCTTTCTGCCCATTTCTCTCCCCCAATACCGATGGTCCTTCGTGTGGAGCAAAGCGAAAGCGTTCGACAATGGTAGAAGATATCAAACCAGAATCAAATTCGAAGCGGATGAAGTTCGTGTCTCTCCGAAAATCTGCAGCAAAATTTGTCAAGAAGCTAGTGGGTTCGACCCACCAGGTTGAGGAACGACTCATCGCATCGAAACCAATCGCATCTTCGCCGGCAGAAACCATACTAGTACCTTCCCATCCGGAGGCCGCCGTTCCCATCGGCAACACATCCAAGAGACATCCTATCAACTCTCGCTCAGCCTCAAACAACCTCCCACCCAAAGCGAAACGTCGAGCCCTCACTCGAGTAATCCGTTACCTAGCTTTCTTTCGTTCACCCTCAGGTTCCACCGCCATCTACGACTACACAACCCGTTCCATCCGTCGTAAGCTATATCGCGGTGAATACCTCCCACCCGCGCCTCGAGAGGATGGAAGGATAATATCTGCTGGCCATAAAGCAATCTGTGGTCGAGGTTTGTTAGCGCTCATTCGGGAGAAGGGAGGGGAAGGAGGGATACCTATTTATTATGGTGACTATTACTCGGAAGTGGATGGTCGTTTATCGGGAGATGAGTTTATGCAATTGGAATATGAGGTCGGTTTTTTGTGATTGTGTGAGTTGTTTGGTGGTGTTGATGATGAGTGTGTCAAGCATAAGGAATCTCTTGCGAGGGAGGTGTTGGTTGGTAGTGATGAGGAGTACGCCTCAATCAGATCAAGGATTGCCTCGAACGCCACCTGCTCCGTCACGAGCCTGACGGTTGGCGATGTCCTTGCCGCCTTCGAAGGTGGAGAGGAAGTGAGTTCTGCTCGTTGTGTGTGTCGGGCGAGTTGTTAATGTGGTTGTAATGAAGCAGGTTTATGTCTTGGCGATGAAGTTCAAACGGTTTGATTATGATTTTCAGGAATCTTTGTTGAGGGGTGTAGGGGGCTAGGCGGTTAAAGTGATATTTTGGTGTCTGTTGCACCTACTGTCATTCGATCAGTTCCGTCTCGCTACAGTTTGAGGGTTCCTTTAGCTTTATCCGTGTGATGTACTTTTTGTAATATACCGCTCGCTGTAGAATTCGTATTGGTTCAACATTGGTTGGTTCCGCCAGTGTAATCATACAATTCCAATCGCATCCCCCCATTCTCATCTCGATGTACGCATTCTCGATCATAGGTCAAAGCTTGCTCTTGCCTTCACCAACACTCCGAACGATAAAGTTCAACCTTGGGAAATGACACCTAACAGCGCTCCCAACCGTTCCGCGAGTCTCGAGTACGACTTCCTCCCGACTGAGTCCAACGAGTATACCATACGTCAACACATCTTTTCCTATATACATCGTGGCGCAGGGTCAGATTAGGTGGCGAAAGGATTGGAGGGCGGTAGGGACGGGCGTACCTGAATCATCGGGTGCGACGGAAACCTCATTTCCTTGGACCAATCCAAGACGCGTGGCTTCGATGGTATCAAAGCCAACGACACTAGGATCTTCGAATGGAGATGAAGTGACGATCTCGGCTGCTTTTTCACCTGTGATCTTTTCGAATGGTGCAGCGTTGGATTTTTCAGAGGATGAGAGGTAGGCTGTCATTCGTGCTATCCACTAGATAAGTGATGTGAGTCATTATAGTTTGGGTAGAAAGACGGAGGATGTGAAAGGAGGAGGGGGGAAGAGGGACGTACGGCGATTGAGGCGGGGAAGTGGTCGGGGTCGAGAACGCCTTTGAGCGCTCGGAAATATTGGATCCACGAGTAGACGAAATGAGCTGATAGGTCTCCTAGTCCTGGTGATTCGGTATCGAAGAGCCATTCTCGGCCATCGGAGAGTTGTTCCTCCAGGAGAGTCTAGTGGCAGCGCTCAAGTTAAGGTATAGTGGGAAGAGTAGGGCGATGAACGTACGAGATGAGATGAAAGGGTACTAGCGATATGTGGTTGGGCGTCTATGAGCTTTTGTACGTCGATAGGTTTACCCAGCCACTTCATTATTGGAACATAGCATCAGTATGGCTATCCCATCCTCTTCACTTCACACGAAACAATAAAACTCGCCTCTCCCCGATCCTTGACAAATTCAGCCGGGAACTTGTTATACGGCAAACAAGCGGCCCCAAGAGGAAAAATGACTCTGTCCATGTATGAAATTGTCCAAGCTTTGATCATTCCCGTGTCCCTCTTACCGCCCGAACCATTTCGGACCGGGAACAAGGTGCCGTACCCGGAGGATTGGGGGAAACGGCGTTCGAGGATGGACGTTATGAGGGAGGTGTCACAGTAGACGTCTGAACCAATGGCGAGGATTGGGATACGGCGGTAGGAGATTCCGAGAAGCGTGGATAGCTCGGGACGGGGGGCTGTCATTGAGACCTGCGAGAGAGCATATGAGGAACACGTGGAGGTGAAAGGCTGTGAAGGGCGTACATCGACTGTATAGTGAGGAATCTTCTTTAGAAGCAAAGCATTCTTGACTTTCATAGCAAAGGGGGATGCATCATATCTCATAGCACATGGCAGCCTCAGCACAGGCTCGGTCAAATTAGGTATGGCGGCAGAAGGACTCACTTATAGAACACGACGGGAATCTTGGATGCCATTTGGGGATAAGCAGTACTAGTGGTATCGATGGGACGACCTCAAGGAGAAAGGGAGGCTCCAGGTAAAACTCGCAATCACAACTACCTCGCACGCTTCTTGGTCATGTTCACCTCGGTTCGTCGGTTTCCCGAATCCCCGACCGCCCATCAATTTATGGTTAGGGTTGGCCACGTGATACGCACCGCATTGAGCTGATGATTGATGATGGAGGTTTTGGGTGACACTGCCAAGGCGATGTGGGCAATTCAGAAAAGACGAAGGTGCAAACTACGCAGAGGCTGAGCGAGGCAAACGCGAGTGAGGCTGCCGATCGCAATCGTGCGCGCTTGAAGTCAGGAGCTAGTGCAGATATATGCTGTGAGCAGCGATTTGTGCGGAGGTTAGCCAGGGACTTGCGTCACGGGCCTCAATCCTACCGCACCCCTGGCGGGGACCCATAACACCCCCGCCTAGATCTTGTCTGTTTATCGATACCGGCTGCAGGTATCCCATCCAAGGCGCATTCTTGCATTGGCTGTGAGGGAGGCGCTGAACGTGAAGGTGAACCTATTGAGACATCCCACTCGTCGATGGCTGCGGAACGGTACTGATTTCACAAGTCCGAGTGTCTCCCACATCGTTCCTAAGTCGAGCTGAAACTGCGCAGAACCACCGTTTCCATTCAACAATAAAAGGGAGACGTCTACGGGATCAACCAGACAGTGCTCATAATTGGAGCTGTGTGAAACAATGCTATTCTTGCAACACAGACTCAAAAGGTTTGCTTCACTGCGGTTGTCGCCAAAGATGGATGGGTGATCGGGGGAAGCGGGAAACGAGGCGATACAACAACAGCCCCGTTGCCACATTCTGAACAGCGCCAATAGCTCTCTTTTTAACCATCAAGAGGCGTCTTCAGTCGCCATATTCAACCGTTTGCATCCTTTTGCTCGTCGCCATCGTCAACGAGCACGAGCGCGACCAGTACTAACGACCAGTTCATTCTTTACTTCATTTTGATTGAACCATGGCCGACCAAGGACGACCACCGCTCAACACAATGAGCTCTCAACAAAGCCTCGCTACCAGTTATGGAGACCCATTCTCTGACCGCCAACGCCAGACTCACTTCCAGGAACCTCAAAACCCTCGGGCCTTCGACAGCTCCACCACTCTGCCTCATGAGTTTGGCGGAAATGGTGATCAGTATGACGATGAGGAGGAGGAGGAAAAGCAGCCATTGACTTCTGGTCAGGGCCAGCAGTTCACTGGTGGTTTCTACCCGTATGTATATTTCATTCCTATCGCCCATATCTCGTCGTGTTCCCGCCCATTTTTTCCTTTTCATTTCCATCGGGACACTTAGGGGCATAGGGCTAACGCAATCTATTTTGATCTTTAGACCAAACGTTGATCCCAATGCTTATGGTGATCCTTATGGTGGACGACCCCTCTCCACCGTCTCCACCGCTTCCAACGGTATTGACACGGCTTGGCGAAGGCGCCAAACCATCAAACGCGCTGTGACCCGCAAAGTCAAGCTTACCAACGGTAACTTCATCACCGAATACCCTGTACCCACTCCAGTGTACAGTGCTATCGAAGCCAAATGGACTTCCACCAAGACTACCGAGTTCTCGTAAGTGTTTCTTGTCGTCGCGCCCAACGCGTCATCTAATCACTCGATGTTTCAAGGCACATGCGGTATACTGCTGCTACCGTGGACCCCGATGATTTCCATGAAGCGGGCGGCTGGTCCCTTCGTACCAAAATGTACAATCGCCAAACCGAGCTCCTTATCGCCATCACCTCATACAATGAGGACAAGAATTTGTACTCTCGTACCCTCCACGGTGTCATGCTGAACATTCGTGACATCTGCAAGACCAAACAGTCCAAGTACTGGAGGAGGACCGCTGAGGAGGGTGTGCCCGGTTGGCAGAAGATCGTCGTCACCATGATTGTTGATGGGTTGGAGCCCATGGACAAGACTGTGTTGGATATCTTGGCCACCGTTGGTGTTTATCAAGATGGTGTGATGAAGAAGCAGGTTGATGGAAAGGACACTGTCGCTCACATTTTCGAGGTATGCGCCCACGCGAAGCATTCATTTGATCAGAGCGCTGACATCTACTTCGCAGTACACCACCCAACTTTCGGTCGATTCGTCGCCTCAGTTGGTCCTGCCACACGGCGAAGATGCCAATAATCTCGTTCCCGTCCAGATGATCTTCGTCCTCAAAGCTAAGAATCAAAAGAAGATCAACTCCCATCGTTGGTTGTTCAACGCCATCGGCAAGATGCTTCAGGTACCTCCATCTTTCGTTCATCCTTCAAGGTGCTCGATTTGACACGCGAGCATCTGTTTCCTCCTAAAGCCTGAGATTTGCGTCCTCCTCGATGCTGGTACCAAGCCTGGACACAAGTCCATCTACTACCTCTGGGAGGCGTTCTATAATGACAAGAACTTGGGAGGTGCTTGTGGTGAAATCTACGCCATGATCCAGGGCGGTAAGAAGCTCTTGAACCCCCTCGTCGCTGCTCAGAACTTTGAGTACAAAATGTCCAACATCTTGGGTACGTCTCGCTTCATTTCTCTTTCGCGTGAAGTCGCTGACCTTTTGGTTCTTAGACAAGCCTTTGGAGAGCAGCTTCGGCTACGTCTCCGTCTTGCCCGGTGCCTTCTCGGCCTATCGCTTCCGTGCCATCCAAGGTCGTCCCCTCGAACAATACTTCCACGGTGACCACTCCCTCGCAGACCGTCTCGGTCCCAAAGGTATCTACGGCATGAACATTTTCACCAAGAACATGTTCTTGGCCGAGGATCGTATCTTGTGTTTCGAGTTGGCGGCAAAGAAGAATGAGAGGTGGACCTTGACGTACGTCAAGCCTAGTAAGGCTGAGACGGACGTGCCGGAACAGGCTGCCGAGTTGATTGGGCAGAGGAGAAGGTGGTTGAATGGTTCGTTTGCTGCTTCGGTTGTGAGTATTCTTGTTTCGTGTTTTTCGGTGGGATATGGTGCTGATTTGGATGGTTGTGTTATAGTATGCTCTTGTCCATTTCTTCGATTTGTACAAGTCCGGTCATGGTATCTTCCGCATGTTCTTCTTGCATATTCAGGCTTTGGTAAGTCCCATTACATTCAACCCCTCATATCGAGTATTGACAATGGTGTCTTCTAGTACAACGTCGTCTCCTTGGTGTTCTCTTGGTTCGCTCTTGCCAACTTGTGGTTGACCTTCAGTATCATCATCGAGCTTTTGCCCAACCAAGCAATCTATGTCTTCGGTACCAATGAAATCGTGAGTTGTATCCTTGCGTCGTACTCTGGCGATTAGCTGACGGACTTTATGGTAGACTCACTGGGTTAACGAAGCGTTTAAATGGCTTTATCTTGTATTTTTGGCACTTCAGGTATGCCTAGTCACTTGGTATTCCCACGATTAGTCCTAACCTTCTTGTGGTAGTTCGTCTTGGCTCTTGGAAACAGGCCCAAAGGTGAACGCATGGCGTATGCGATCACTTTATGGTACGTTGACTCCTTTACGGTTGTTGAATTGTTTTCTAACGTCTTGATCAGGGTTTATGCATTCCTCGCCCTGTACCTCCTGGTTTGCTCATTCTGGTTGACCATCATTGCCTTCAGTGTCAGTGCTCCTCATTCTTTCTGGAAGATCTCAGGCTGAATTTCGATCTTCGTAGGATATTCCAAATCAGCTGAAAGGAAAGAGCGGCGGTGCTGCCCTGGACGCCTTCATATCTGGTTCCAATCCAGTCGGTGTCTTGATCGCCGCGGCGTTCTCCACCTTTGGTATCTACTTTTTGGCGTCGTTCCTCTACGTATGTCCTCCCTGGTTTCAGATCTCATTCTCTTATCTGACATTGTTGTAACGGCTAGCGCGACCCCTGGCACATGTTTTCCAGTCTCCTTCAGTACCTCTTGTTGGCTCCCAGCTTCACGAACGTCCTCAACGTTTACGCTTTCTGCAACTTGCACGATGTATGTTATTTCAAGTGCCAAACATCCGTTCGGGTACTAACTGCCGTTTTACAGGTCTCCTGGGGTACTAAGGGTAGTGACAAGGCCGATGTCCTTCCAACTGTCAAGTCATCGAAAGGAAAGGATGCCGATTCACCTGTTGTTGAGGATACTATGAGGGTGCAGGAGGACGTTGATGCTGCCTTCAAGGAGACCGTCACCCGCGCTGTTACCAAATTGGAAGTCGAGGAAGTCCCCGAGAAGCCCACGATGGATGATCAGAATAAGACCTTCCGTACTCGTCTTGTGGCTTGCTGGATGTTGAGCAATGCTGCGTTGGCGATCGCCATCGAGAACATCAATGGCTTACCGGCGGACAACCTCCAAGCAGAAAACCAGGAGCTCCAGAACAAGCAGCACATTTACTTCTCGGTATTGCTCTGGTCAACCTTTGGACTTGCGCTAGTTCGCTTCACCGGGGTGCGTTTTCATTCACGTTGTGCTTTTCGGTGTATACTCACGGCTGTTTGTTCTGTAGTGCTTGTTCTATTGGTTCAGGCGCAACTTGTTCAGGTTCTGCCGCCGAAACTAAGAAGTGTCTCTCTTTTTCCAATTTCCAAATCTTGTTTTCCCTTCTGAATGTCTGGTTGGCCTGGGACATTCTGGTACGATCAAAGTCACAAATTACTTGGCTATCTCGCATGTCCTCCACCTTTACACGTCGCTCTAACACCGCATTCCGTTCCATACTCATGAATTTTCCTCTCCCTCCTCTTGTAGAGTAGTCTTTGCCTATCGTAATCGACACCTTGCGAGATCAATGTGGACATTATAATTGGGTTGTTGGGAATGTACGAAATTTATCCTGGTGATATCCATTGCATTGGGTTTTATTCTAAAGAATGTGAAATCGAGAAAGTACTGAAGGATGACATTAAATTCATGAGTACATCCCGGAGTATGCGCTTCTGTCGGTGTGGTCTTCACGCCGGTCCCAGTTACGGTTTGTGGCATTGTGTGAGGTGGAATTACTGGGATCGTCCATGGGGACAAACAGGTTCCCTTGCATAAACAATCGCTCCAATAGTTCTCGAGGATCGGTGATCTGCTCAATGATGAGGAGGGTAAGGAAGCGAATATCGTTGGAGAGCGATGAGCCCCTGGACGCACCGTTGGGCCGTCGGCAGGCGAAGGTGCCGATGGGGGATCCGGCGTGGTTTCCTCTGGTTGTGTGGTTGATAGAGTGACCAGGGGCGTCCGGCACATTGGACAAGAGTCGTGCTGGGATACATACTCAGAGTCCATGATGTCCGTTAATTAAAGAAACACGGCGTAAACTCACGGCCCCACGAATCCATGTTGAGATACTGGAACAAGGGCGGTGATCAGGGTCATGGCAAGGTAGAGGAATGGTGGAATTTCCAACTCTTTTCGACAGAATACGTGTCCACACGTCTGGACAAGCTTCGTCACTCCCAGGTCTTCAGACGAGTAAGCCGGGGAGTCCATGACTTGTGCCGTTTCTTCTTCGGCCAGGAGTGCAAGGAAGGGGGTCATGCATATGGGACATGATGCATCTGAAGCCGTGGAAGGAGTTTCAGGTTAAAGAAGTGAAGAAGGACGTATCGGGGGTGGGGACGGCTCACCTCGACACCCTAATGAAAGTAAGTCACGTTCGGTGAGCACTGGGAGGGTCTTGACGACCTCGAGTAGTTCGCTAACAGCGGGGTTCCCAAGACCAGTCAGCCATGGTTGTAGAGGACTGCGGCTGGCTGGTCCACATACGGGGTCACAGTTTCACGATGGATAGCGTTCATCATCTCCAGGAGATGTTGCCTGTATTCATCCGCAGTGATACCTGCATGGCCAATGTTTGGAAGGTCAAACTGAAAGCTCTCCATCCCTTGCTGGTGTATGATGTGCTGGGGAGGTTGATTTCACTCGAGAGACAGAGCTGCGGGAAAGGACATCCACGACCGAGCGTGGGAACAACTAATCATATATGGGGACTCACGAACGACAAGTCTGGTACAATGGCGATGGTATGCAAAACAACGAAAACGGCGACGAGGAGATAGTCCATGATACACCTTCTAATGATCATGGTATGGGCTACAAAATGGCGAACAACGGTGCTGACTGAGGGAGAATAATTTAAAAGGGATTTTCGTCTTCGTCCATCTTGTCCTCTGATTGCTGGGTACCGGATGGTAGTTGGGCTGGCTCGTCGTCGTCTTCTTCAACTGTGGCATCTTTGTTACCGAAAAGCTGACCCATTGGTGCAGCACCCCTAGTGAGAATCTGGTGAACCTGGGACCTCAGGCTGGTGAGTTGGATGCTGGTACTCACTTTGTGAAATGCTTCTTCTTTGCCTGAGTAATCTTTTGCGTACAAGGCGTCATGAGATTATCGGTTGGCGAGATGAAAGTTGGGTTACTAAGGTAAGTGGGAAAAAAATCAGCTCGTATGCGCATGTAGAATGCTAGATCAACTTGCGCTTGCTTGGCAATTCTCTTTGCTAAGAGTGCCTTTGTGCCCATTCCCGGAGCTGGGAAGGTGGCACCGTTGGTCGCGTTACCAAGGGGAGCTTGGGGAACTGCCACACGAGCAGCCTGGGAGGGATTGTGAAGAGATTGGATATGGACTGGGGAATCATTGGGTGTAGAAGTGGTGGACATGATGGCTGACGAGTTGGGTATTTACTGTGATGAAGTCGCCCAATGGTCGTGGTCGTGAAGCAAGCGGTATAGCACGGTCGGTCAGTGGCAACTGGAGTTTGCTTCGCTCTGTTCACTTTTATACGCGTACCGAATGAACACCATGTGACCAGGCACGTGGTAGTGTCGTGCGTGACGTCCTAGTGAAATGTTACCTCCTTGGATGTTCTGCCCTCCTCAAGTTCCCAATCTTAACAACACATGGAGCCCCTAAACCTGTTAACCTTACCTCCCGAACTCACTGTACAGGTCCTGGCGCTTCTGGACCTCAAAGATCTTCTTCGATGCACTCAAGTTTGTTCTCCCTTGAAATTCTTACATTCAATGGAAGGAATCAAACTGAACGGGACCCCAGCTATCTCGCTACACGAAGTCCCTCATCGAGGCGGACCTTTCCCTGCAGTACAAAATTGAACTTACAGCCTCAGGGATGGAGAACGGTCATGGCTGTTCCCTCAGTATCGCGGAGCGCCTTGCAATGTTGAAAAACTATCAGAAATCATGGCTGTCATTAGCTTGGTCAGAGGAGCAATCATTAACTACGAGACGGAGTCGAGTTTGGGAGATTGCTGGCGGAGCCTGGGGAAGTTCCACTGGCGATGCCAGCTTGTCGTTCACCCAGCTCCCATCCGTCTCGCGCGGAATCCCTTTCAGACAGTGGTCAATCAAGGATGTGGGGTTTTCCATCCGAGATTTCTGTATGGATCCGTCCCAGGATCTTCTCACAGCTTTAGAACTTCCGACGTACGCCGTTTCTATTTCTCTCCCCCACATCCTACCCATCCCTCATTCCTTCGTCGCTCGTCAGGTCGGATGGCGGCCCCTACATCCTTCACTTGCTCAGCCTTTCGTCTGGTACCCCACATCCAATGTCCCGTGCGCCTAGTGTACTCTATCTTCATTCAGGAGAAACTGTTCTCGCATCCAGCTTCAGCATACAGATTTGCGGTGGGTTTTCCATCGCTTTTCTGGACCGCAAACATATATTTTTGTTCCACGTTAGGGCCACTTGTTGGTGTCTTGCTCTTTTTCACGACGAGAGTGACAGAGCTGCTGATTCATGATTGGTATCGATTGCAACTCCACATGGTCAGCTCGTGCTCCTCTTCTACCCAAACATTTCTCATTGAAATATCTCCATCAGGACATTGGGGTGATCTCCCACTATCCAAAATTTATGGATTCCTTTGCTTTTCTGAAATCCGACCTGATCCTTGTTTGTTCCTTCGTTGACTCCGACGGGTCGAACACCTTCCAGCCAACGCTCCAGGTCTTCAAGTGTACGCCCGAGGACTCCGTCCGTGACCCTGAGCCACTGTGCTCCTTTGGGCTTCCTTCCCTGGCAGAAGGGGCAGAATATGCCCAGATTATCATCCGCGCCGATCCTTCTCCAGCCTATCGTCCCGAAGCCAACACCTCCGTACCCTTCTACACAGGCCAAAGCCAACGCCTCTTCATCATCTCGAGCCAAATTGCTCGAAGACAAGATATCGCCTCTCAAACGTTCTTCGTCCCAGCTCGAACTTTTCTTCACCATATTGACCAGATCCACGTTCCGGGTACACATCATTTCATTTGGGAACGCTGGGGCCCATCGGGTTGTCGCTTGTTGGACATTAGGACCGACGGTACCTGGGAATCCTATGTGTATGGGTCGCGGTTTGTCCACATGGTTGGTAATCCGGGAGTTGGGCTTGTGGTTCTCGACTTCAACCAGCTCACTGTGCAAAGGTTCGCTTCGAGAAACCTTCTACGGGATAGCAGTCGTGCACAGGCAGGAAAGTATGGGGTGGTGTTGGATTCCTGTACCGCGCACAAGGACGCGAATCTCTTTCAAGATGATGTGACAACCAGCTTGCCTCACGTCGTCTCATCCCGCTTTTTTGGTCCTGGACAAGAGGGTAGCCATGCTGTCGCGGCCATGATTGCTGAAGATGGTGTTATAATTGTTGATGTGCGTCTCCGTTTATTATCAGTCTATTTGTATTCTCGACGAAGCTGATCTGAACAGAAGGGAGGTCAGGAAATCAGACACCATCAGATACTCGTGTTTTAATTTGTGGTACGTATTCCCGTCGGAACCGCATGCTCTTTTGCTAATGTTTGTGGGTCTCTTGCTAGACAATATTGGATGGGTGTACACTGGTTTTCTCTGGCGCGCGATCCAACTCCGCAAGAGTTCTGTGGGCGCAACCACGGTATCTCTGTATGTCGTGATTCAGAGAACGCTGGGTCGACCTGACAACACCTGCGCTACGACGGTTCTCGTTTCTCTCGCAATTGTTGAGAGGACACACCCTAAACATCAGATGTGTAGTTGTGCCTCAACGTGGTGCAGGATTCGGTTAACTGTCTGGGTATTGATCATCTTCGTTTACTCATCCCAATGGGACCTGGGCCACACAGACTGGAATTCTAATCCCAAACAGATTACATCCTTATTTCGTTGGCTCTGATCGAACTTCGACGACAACCGAGGTCCTTGCAGGAGTCGGCGTATCGCCGAACCATGGTCGGCTCCCCAGGTTTCAATACACGTATTTTTGCTTAATGAAGGTTTGAAGGGATCCCGCTATTCCGTTCCCCGCACTTATATTCTGTTCGTTAGATGGATCAGCTACCTTTCCGTCCCGCTGGTTGCCTGTTGTATGACCAAGCGCCGCATCCATGTCAACGAGATGTCAGGCACCTGATGTCCCTCTCCTCGTTCTTACTGCCTTGCCATCAGGCCAGACTTCCGCGGCGTTCCTTGTTTCCAGATACGTGGTTAAGAGCCATCGATCGGCCTCCTCTGCCCTACTCGCCTTGGGCTGCGAAGGGCGCCGCTCGAACGCATCATGCACTAGCTCAGACGGGTGTGACGTTGGGGGTAGAGTCTCTTCACGCTGGCCTGGATTGCCTTACCTCCACCGTTCGGTGCTACAGGTAAAAGAATAACTTTAATACTTGCAAATGGGCCATTTCAGGACGAGGGATGTCACTCCGCAAACCCACCTGGTGATACTTCTCCCAAGCATCTACATTCGCTGAGTTTGACTTGGTCATCGTGAAAGCTTCTAACTCGATCGTACATGAAGTGTTCTTCTCAAGATATTTTGATGCCATAACTTCGTGGCCCGTTTCAGCACCTTGCCCAAACACTGTCGCGTTGTTGTGTAGGTAAGTGACGATCATGCGGGGGGTGGGATGACCCCGGCTTTTTACGTTTGGTGCTCTTAGTGTGAGTACACCGGTCAATTCACGATTCTGATGTTTTCGGTGATTTATCATCTGATTAGCGGATTGATTTGCGTTGCATCGGGCTGCATCGTCCGATGTTGCGGAAGGAGGATTCCGACCTTGGGGAGCTGGTAAGCTTATAGGGGAACATCTGGAGTAGAACAGACGTTCCGTTGCGATGAGTTGCGGGGAAGCGCAAATCTGATAAAATCGATGACCGATGTTAAGGCGGACGACGATCGTTTTGGAAGAGTGAGTTGGCACTTGGCTTGGAACGGGTCATGATACGTACTCATTCCAGTGATTTGATTGGACATGGGCTGTCGGTTTAGAAGCGGGTTGCGATCGCCTTTGAGGTTCAGGTGGTTCTGCACATCTTTTCATTGGTGCGAGACTGCCGGTTTCCTCGAGCCGAGTCCATTGCCTACGATGGTTGCCTGCGCTTTCGCGCCCACCTTGCTCGAACTCTCTGGCTCTTCCTACTGAATGCGGTCCGAACTTGGCTCGGCCCTTGCTGTGTCTAGTAACCTTTCTCATCTTCTTGTGCACTCTCAGGCGGATTTAGAGTCCTTGGACCAAAATAACTGCTCTCGGAACCTCTCCGCTGAACACGCGCGCTTCGATACGGGACCAAGACTTACCACTATTGGAACCTCGACAATGATACACGACCGTTGCTCACCCATCTGCCACATCCCTCCTGCCTAATTTCTCTCTGTATGTCTCTCGCCTGGTTGTCGTTTACGTATCCTTGTCTTGTGCTCTCACCGAATCTTTGGGAAACTGCCATCGGTACCTGATCGTAATGTCGTATAGGTGCCACTATGTGTGGAATGGAGAGACATGCAGAGGAGCCACCGTCTTCATGGGCGTCAAGATATACATCATACAAGCTTTTCATGAGCGCACGTGCCTAGACCATTCACTGTGCTTCCGTGCTTCCGTCAGCGTTCATATCTTCGACGGTTGGTGATAGCAAAAAGTACACGATGCATGGAGACTTTGCCATGTATATTGACACCATTCATTACGCTCTTACGCGCATTCCCGAAAATCTTCATCGTGCAGCACATGCCTCCGGAAACCTCCCAGCATCAATCACACAACCGGAACAATTTCGACACATTTGGAGAAACATTTCCGAGGAATTCAAATGGAAAGGGAGACGCCTGTGATAGAGATAGTTTTGTCGAGAGACGGTTGTATTCGGAGTGAGGGGCTCACAAGACCTGCGAACGGCGGAGGCGACGGGGGGCGTTGTAGATACTCCGGGTCGGAAAACGTAAAGAGGGGAGGTTGGAGGCAATAGGCGATACACCGAGAGATCCAGATTGCGGGGAGTGCAAAGCCAGTTCCGGACGCGTGGTGGGGATGTTAGCCGTATCGTATGGGAACTTGCCGTTTGTGGTTGTCCAGGGACCCCGAGACTCCTGCGCGGTTATTTCAGACAGTCCCCGTACCTTACCAACCTGCACCCTCAAGCTTATATATTCTACGCCGTCTCTATTCTTCGTCTGCTTACCCTCCTCCTTTCTTCCTCCTCCACAATCCACTTGGGTCAACGGCAAATCGGTTCGGCTAATAGAGGAGCGTTGGGGTCTTGCCACAACCCACAGACGAGCCTTTTTATATTTCACCGGGTTTCAGCCACATATAGCCGTTGCACGACCCCCCCCTCCTCTCTGAACCCCATCCTTCCTGTCATTACCCCGCCCCTCTTTTCATTATGCCTGGCGATATCTTGAAGAAGAGAAAAATCGCAGTGCTGGGCGCTCGTTCTGTCGGTGAGTCAAAACCCCTTTCTTCGTCCTCTACGTCATATGATACTCATGCGCGGACGCGACGGATGCCACAGGAAAATCTTCACTGGTCGTCCAGTTCATCGAGAACCATTTTGTAGAAGGTTATTACCCCACCATCGAGAGCACCTTCTCAAAGAGCATCAACTACAAAGGTGTTGAATATGATTGTGACATCATTGATACCGCTGGACAGGTCGGTCTATCTAACTCCGATGGCCTTGCTTGAGGTTTATGAATGTCGTACAGGACGAATATTCAATATTAAATTCCAAGCATGCAATCGGAATCCACGGTTACGTTCTGGTGTACTCTGTAACATCCCGGAATTCTTTCAACATGATCGAAATTGTGTATGACAAGCTTGTCAACTTTTGCGGCATGTCGCAAATTCCTTGTGTAATCGTCGGTGCGAAAACCGATCTGCAGCAGAGGTACGTTCATTTTCGGTTCCGCGACGAGATGGTCATGCTTTCGACCATCTCACCTAGCGAGTTCCCATTTTCATACCATATGCGCTTGCGCCTCACAGCAGGAACAGACAGGTGGCCCCTGATGAAGGGGAGAAGTTGGCCTCCGTAAAGCATGCCGCATGGGTCGAGACAAGTGCAAAGAACAATGTCAACGTTGGTGAGTCCCGATTTCGGTTTCTCTTTTCGTGACGCACTCTTAACCCCGCTCCCCCCCCAACAGGCAAAGTGTTTGAACTATGTCTCGCTGAAATCGAAAAGCGGGCTCCTGGTGCAGGGGCCGAACCTCCTGCTGGCAGATGTATCATTATGTGACCCATGCTTAGATCTCCCCATACCTTATCCTCCGACCCGTATACTCCGCAGTCTCGCCTGTGATCCATACACAACCCGCGTGATACTCCCTTTAATACCGCCCACGCCTTTCGACCTCCCCTAATCCCGTCACTTTTCCTCGCGCTTCGTTGCCGCATACAGAACATTGGATTTATTCCCCTGCTCGCTTTGCCTCTCGTTGGGTTATATCTTTTTTGCTACCTTCGTGTCAATAGCCAAGCGAACTGGGTTCCCTTTTTTTGTGCCACTCCACACTACTTGCTTCCCACTACATTGTACAGTCTGTAACATCTATCATTGTTGTTTCGTGCCATCGGTTATTGTAGGTCCGTGGAGGTCTAATTCTAGAGCCCCTTGTTTTCCTTTTGTTGCTCAACGTCATGATGCTTCATGGTTTTCTTGCACAGTGATGAAATTCGCTCCAGCAAACCCAGCGATTCATCGAAGAAGAGCTGATTCATTTTATCTCCAGGTCGCATGCACCTCCACGTTCCAGACATCAAGATCCTACACGATCAATCTACAGGATATACAGGATATCGATACACAACTTTCTTATCTGGACCCTTCAAGCAGTTCCATCACCCAAAAACCTCGCCCTGACCTGCCTTCCCTTCAATCCAGAAGCCTTGACAATTTGAGGGTCACCCGGGACCAGATCAATGGCCTGATCACCCCATTTTACATCGTCCCCATCGACATCGAGAACGATGCCTTTGATAGGCTTCATGGTAGAGAGTTTGACAGATTCGCCATCGGCTCCAGTGGTGATTGTGAAACCTAGGTCCTTGATGTCGGGGTAGTTGATATACTTGAAGGGCTCTGGCCTGCAGAAAAAAACGTTCCAAGATCTCAAGATTAGCTCCGAGAGGAAGAAAGCTTTGAAGTAGCACATGAAGCTTGAGCTTACCAGTTGGAATAACGACCCAAAACAGTACCATCGTCTTCCAGGAGTCTGGCCGAAACGACAATGGTCTTGGGAACCTCACTAGCTAGGGTCCTCTTGGGGAGCCCAGCCAACTCACCCTTGAATAACTCCGTGCTGGCGTTCGGAGCAAGGGTAACGCCTTTACTCCACTTCTCAATCCAGTTGGAATGAAGGTCAAAGGAACTGACTTCCAGAGTCGCCTTCTTCTCGGTGAGAGTGCTGTTGGTACCCCAGATCTCGAAGACGGTCTCTATACTGAATACCGCAGCCGTGCGGTCATCGGCGAAAGTCTTCTTATCCTTTCGGGTCATACCAACGGTGTAAGGACGAAGCTCGCGAGCCACTGTGAAATAGGCGGGTTTTGGTCGCAGGAAGTAATCGACGATAGCCCAAGAAGTCACAGGCCAGCAGTCGTTGATCTGTGGATGATTATTAGAATCACTATGATCCGGTATCAGGACACGTTTACAACACTGACCTGCCAAACAAGAGCACCCGCTGTATACTCCTTCCCCCGGCCAGCCCAGTTGCGACGCCAGAGACGATAGGCAGAAGCCAGGGTCTCTGCCTGCATGATCTGCGTATAGTACACATAGCTTTCAAAACGATGTGGGGTCAGCACCAAAAGGAAAACGCCCGAGGTCATGTGCTTCGTACCTTTCCATCTCGAACGAATGCTTGAAGTTCTCAACTAAATAAAGCTACAAACCCTCCTGTCAACCCATCTGCATTCTCTAAGATCGTCGAATGACGTACCTCCAACCGGCGCTCAAACCCATCAGCTTTGTTATGATTGTTCATCGTTCTAGAGGTCAGAAGATGAGTCACTGCAATGGAGAGGAGAAATCTAAATATGCAGTACCTAGATTGAGGATAACGTTCAGCCTTGTTTCCGCCGAGCCAATAATCAACCGTACGAATGTTGGGGTAGGCCTCCCTATGAAGCGCAAGGGGCGTCAACCTTTGGTGTCCCCAAAGTGGAGAATGAAGGTCAGACTTACATGCCGAACTCCGACACGAAGCGACCAGCAAGAATATCCCAATTATGCCATGGCTCTTGCGATCCATGCCACACATTCCCTACAGATGATTAAGCCATATGTTCATGTTCACGAGACAACTCAACCAAGTGACTTACACTGATGCAAATCCCCAAACGTCTGATCAGTCGTCTTCTTCCCATGTCCGCTATAGGGCGAGCTGCGATGATAATGTATGTCTGAGAGCTTCTCCACGACAGATGGTAAGAGCCTTTCGTAGATGTAACGAGCAGGGAAGGTGCTCTTGCGCAGAGAGTCATCCGGGGCGTCGTCACGAGAGTAGTCGAGGTCAAGTTTGTTGGATTCGGCGAGTTGATAATCTGTATGCGTCGAAAATGATGTGAGGACCGGTGTGAAAACAATTTGAGTGAAAAGATGTGAGACAAACCTTCGTTGTTGCCGGCAAAGATGACGATAGAAGGATGGTGTCTCAATCTCTCGACGTTCTGCTCCGCCTCCAATTTCACGGAGTCGACAAAGGAATCATATGCTGGATACTATAACCATCACCAATCACTTCATCAATCAATGGGTATTAAAAGCTAGGAGTACAAACCTGCCCACAACCAAACATGAAGTCCTGCCAAACCAAGATACCCAATTCTACAAAACGCAACAAAGTGAATTCAGCATTCCAACGGTAAAAGATTCGGATGAAACAGGACGGACCATCGCAAATATCATAGAACACATCATACTCGTAGATGCCTCCACCCCAGACACGTATCATGTTCTGGTTGCCATCGACGAGCAATTGGAGCCAATCTCTGTACCTCTGGGAGGTCATGCTACATTATTGTTCATCGTAAGAGAGCACTCGAAGCTTCGATGAGAAAAAAGGGGCGTACGTCGTAAGGAAGGAATCGGCCGGGATCCAATTCGAGCCTAGGTTGACGAGATGGTCTATTAAGCATGAATGGGAAGGAATGAAGTCAGTATTCTCACCTCCACAGAAGATCCTAACATTGTTGATCTCGAACAAGAATGTCAACCCCTCCTGGTCGACAAGCTTGTCCTCCACAATGACAGCCCGCCTAAACGCGATCTTCTCCGTCTTCTTGTCGATTACTTGACCCTGCTAGACTCACCACCCAGAATCAGCCACTACACCCACAAGCACAACGAACGAACGAACCTTGTCAACCACCTCGATCTCCACCGTGTAGAGTGGTTGCTTTCCATACCCGATAGGCCACCACAAGTCCACCTTTCCGCCCTCCAAACTCCACTGCACCAGCCCATTGCCACCATCGGTCTTAATACCAGTTTCGCCCAACACTTTATTGCCCTTCGAGTCTTTCAATACAACCGAAGCACTGCTCGGGATTTTATTAGACAAGGAGAAGGAGACGCTGAGGTCGACAGAGAGGGAGGGGGAGACTTTGGGTCGAATATCGACTTGGTTGATCGAAGAAGTGTAGGTGTGCAGGGTGATTGGTTTCCAAGGGCCAACTGTCATCAACACTGGACCTGGGGAGGTTAAAATCAGGTTAGATCCCGACGTGTGGATTTTTGATGGGAGATCGGTAATCACCCCAGTCCCATCCATAACTAGAATGGTTGTAGGGTGAGTCTCAGTAGGACCGCGAGTTGGGCTGGATGATGACTTACTTGTATTGAGCCTTGCGAACGTGAAGGCGACTGGAGTCTCCGTTCCATAAAGCATACTTCTCGTGGGCTTTCTCGACGTCTCTTCCCTGCAATAAAAACACGCAGTAATCAGATACTGATGTCCAGAAGAGGAGAGAGAAATGCGCACTGTGAGGAAAGCGCTATCGAACGAAATCGAGAGCTCGTTAGAACCACTCTTGAGGATCTCCTTCACTGGAACTCTGTGGTGGATGAACTGATTGAAAGTTCTGATGGGAGGCGATCATTCAGTCAAGTTGCCGGATCCAAAGCAAGTGGAGAACGTACTGAAGGATCTTCTGTCCGTTCTAAAGTTGAAAGGAACGGGCTTGAGTACGTTCCGCAACAGGGAGTTAGCAGAATGACGGAGCTCACCAGTGTGACAGTCGCAAAAGTGTCCAAACCATCGAAAACGAGATCGACGTTGGGGGCCGCAAGTTCGGTATCCTTGACAGAGAAGGTAGTCTTGAATACCCATTCCGTCTCCCCAATCCCTGTTCAAATCGAGGCTTAGATCTTGATATCAGTATTGTTCAGATTCAGGTCCACCGACATTGAACATCCCATTCGTGCAACCCCACAAACTACAAGCGAAGGAGTAAGCTCAAAGCAACACGAGTGAACCTCAATGAAACCTGCAACACACCGGATCAGGAATCCTCTTCAACTTAAGCAACTCAACATGGACACTGGTGGGGAACTGGGACACTCCCAACCATTCGCCGTCCTTCGTTCCTTTACCTCCGCCGGACTGGGTAAAGGACCACCCTTGGTCGATTGGTCTGGTAACACTGGACATGACAATGAAGGAGACCGAGAAAGTGAGAACACAGGAAGTAGAATTCGATGAAATTCTGACCTTTATGGCTGAGGCTGATGAGATACCGTCGACTACCGTGGCCGAAAGTTTCGAATCACCTGTGCCAAGATAATGTATCTGTCCGACGTTTTCCCGGCGTACAAGCTCCCGCGTTTTTTACGCGTGGCGAGTTCCCGCTCGACTTCACACGTTCATCGCTCCAACAAGTACAGTATAGCCCACTATAAGTAAGCTGTGTTTCGGCAAGGAGATTCCATTTCCACTCTGGGAGTCGACAAAACGCGGCCCGGTGTAAAGACATATTGTACAAACATACGAGATCCGGAATCCGAAATGACCAGCCCTCGCAACAGAAAGGCGCCATCCCTCAACTAATGTATCGGAAGCCAGGAACCTTTTCCCCCCTCTCCCTCTCCTCCCTCTCAAACCCTCTATTCAACGACTCCAAATGCAACTTGAAAATGTAACACATAATGATACATAGACACGCGTTCGCGATGCAAATCGCGTACGAGTAGCGATACGTGGGGCCCCAAGCTGTTGGCCATATGTACCTGTAAGATGTTTAGCTCTTCACGAATGTGATGGAGTGTGATGGGATGAAGGAACTCACGATCCGGCAATATTCCCAAGTTGCGAAAACGCGTTCATCAGAGCCAGGGCAACAGCACGTTTTGATGGAGGTCGAGGGAATGAGTTGCTCATCCATGCGTATAAACATACAAATCCTGCATAGGACTGTGCTTGCAAGAACCTACGAAGTATCGTCGGGTCTATCAACGAGGTGAGGCTGGTACCGACAACAGGAACACTCACAGTGAAATGTACCGAGCAGCGACGTTCATGGTGCAAATCGCAATCACAAAGCCAATAACGCCAGCGAACAGCGAGATGGATATATGCCAGAATCGTTCCTTCTTCTTATCCGAATGCCTATAAACACAAACTATCAGCATCCCACCACACCCAGAAAAATCCAACAAAGACTCGCCTCGCCAATAAAAAGGTCTCAATAGCAGCCCATACGAACGGCGGCGCACACAACAACAATGTCACAGTGGTGCTATACCCAAGCGTAGCCGAAAGCGTTGGGAAATACGCATTGAACGACAGGGCAATAACCTGCGCCGTCATCGCGAAAGCCAACCACCAGACCTTCCAATCGGTAATGGCGAGCCAAAGCCCATTCATGGCACCATGTTCAGTCTCTCCTTGATCACCGACACCCGCGTCTTCCTCCAGTCGTTTCATTGCGAGACGGCGTTCGTCGTCGGTGAGCCATTTGGTTGTGCTTGGGAAATCGGGCAGGATGAAGATTGCGCAGATCGCAACGAAGACAGTCAAGGAGCCTAGAAGATGTGGAATAGGTTAATAAAATTTGATGAAAGGGCTGCAGAGTACTTACCTTCAATATAGAACAACCATCTTATTCCAAAGCCGAGGTCAGCGGCATCCACGAAAATTTAAGGAAAGACGCCCACCTCCAAGCAGCATGCCCCATTCTCCCTTGCATACCACCCAATATCCCACTAGCCAACAAGCTCCCAAAAGCATTGCTAATAATATTTCCACAATACAAGATGGCAGTCCTGTACCCAATCTCGCTACGTTTGTACCACTTTGAGATGAGGAAGAGTGCGCCAGGGAAAAAGGCTGCTTCGACGAAGCCGAGGAAGAAGCGGGTTAGGAGGGCGCCTACGAAACTGGGAAGGAGGTCAATTGGGTGGAAATGGGAATGGGATCGTGGTGCACGTACTTGTGTGTTACGCCTGTTAGGCAGGAGATAATGCCCCAGACAATCATACAGCAGGGTAAGTAGATTGACGGCTTGCCCATCCAGTTCAGGAACATATTCCTGTAGCGTGCACCTGAAATCAACACTTACGTTGAGCACGTGATGGCAGCAAGACTCACGACGGGATTTGCATCAAGATGTATCCAACATATAAAATCGATAGCAGTGTGGCGAACTGCTGGCCCTCGAGGTGTAAATCGGCAGAAAACCCTCTCAAACGTGCAGCTCTAACATCGCGCAGAGATCAGCAACAAGGCTACACCGAACAACGAGAAAGCCGGTGTACCCCGCATTGTTTCGATCAATCTACAACATCTCCTTAGCATACCCTCTCACCTACATTCACTTAGACACTCACATAGTTCAAAATGTAAATCACGATCAAGATCGACATCCTCAAATCCAACTTCCTCAACAACTTCTTCTCCATCTCCATCCGAGCTGCATGTCCTCCAAACTCCGCATCGCCGTCTACCTGATCTTGATCATAACTACCCTCATACTCATCCTTTCTGCTTTCTTCCACCTTGGAGAGCGATCGGACAGGACTCGGGGGCTGTTCAATATCCCCTCCCATGTTGATCTTGATCTTTAGACGAAAAGGCGCGGGTGCTGATAGGGTGTGGGATGTGGGAAGGAAATCTCTGACTCCAGAGATTGGGAGGAAGGGGAGTTGTAAAAAGGATGGAGTGCCAGCGAAGAACCGGTTCTGGACGGCTATAAATGGCGTAACGGAACATGTCTGGGGTCGAGGGAGTCGATGATTATGCGGGGTGTCAAGGTGGATACCTCCAACCAGGTGAGAGAACGGCAGGTAAACGGTCCGGGGTCGGAACAGTTGATGTGTGGGGTTGAAGTAGAACTTTAGGAAGTCAGAGCACTTCCGATGTTTCCGCATTGGGATAAAAGTACTGTCAGGTGATCGTGTCGCGGTGAAGCTGCATCACGGAATGAACGAGACAGTGTCAATGAGATGGCCAGAAGTGGGTCGTAATGATAGTACAGATAGGCAACACATACAATGGCAGAGATAAAGCCTACACTCAGTGTCCGCGCTCAGGGGAAAATGAGATCGTGGATTATATGACAGCCCCGGTCAGTCCTTGAACCTCCTGAAGGGCAAGTTGGAGAGTCTGTGCAAAGCTATCAGCCAAAGGCGCTAAATTGCCATCATAACCCTGGAGTATTAGAAGACACGTCAGAAAAGAATATTGATCATGGGATAGAAACTGACAGCCTTCAAGCCACCGTAGTAGTCATGTCTCCATTTCAGAAGGACACAGAGTGGAGGATATCCAGCTCGCAGAAGAGGAATGGATCCGAGCATCCTCGCGAGACGACCATTCCCATCCTATGATCAGCCATCAGCTTTGGTGTGGCCCCCATAGTCTTGTGACTTGCCTCAAAAGGGTGACACCGGATTAAAATAAGGTGGAACCAAGCACCAACCGCAAACGGGTTGCGAGGAAAATTTCGAATCCATTGCTAATCAGATGGAGAAATGTCGTCAGTCAGCGAGCGCGCCACCATGGCTATTCAAAGTATGGCACTCGCCCTTGCCTGCCCGCAGATATAGTTGAGTTCACGATCAACCTCTGCGAATGGACAGAACCCGATTTTGTACGGCCCGTCCAACAATACAGTCTTCTGAAGCGCCGTTCTGGTTTGCCCGCCATTAGTGTACTTCAGGCTCGGGTTTTGGCCTGCAGATACAACCAGAATCCTGGAGTGATTCATCAACGTCTCATGGATATCCTTGATTGTTTGAGGTGTGAGGAGTGTCAGGTTGTCTTGGATGGAGCTTATCATTCGTAGAGCCTATATAGAGGCAAGCCAGATCTACGTTATCGATAAGCTGTGGGGGGAAGTGTAATACGAACCTGCATGGTATCGTTCAAGATGTCCGTGATGATGACTCGATCTTTGATAGCACTCCCAGGCAAATAATCCACATATGATTGATGGTAGCCCTGCTGCACCAAATTGCGGATTGACTGAAGGGTTGATCAGTGAATATGCGAATAATCGCGACTTGGGTCGAGCTGACCTGCTCGGTTAACAGGAACGTCTCCTCAACAAGATTCGTCTCAATACAGCAGTACCGCCAGAAGCGCTCCGAGAATGTCTGATCGGAATCGATGGATGTCAGCCACTCCGTCTTGACGGATTCGGCTTCTCTGGGAACCGTTGGGGAGTTCGTGGGCAAAGGATATGTGTTGGAAGGTCTGTACGGTTCGCGATATTGGGTTTGATCGTTGAAGGCGACTAATGCAGATACACATATTCAGCACAATCGAGTGTAAGTATCGCAATCTAAAGGAGGGGTCTGACCTTGTTGCTCAGCGTGTTGCTCGCAGAACCCACGATACGAGTCGACGAAGTTATCATAGATGGGATCTGTTCCAATTCCGATGATATGTTGAGTCTGAATGAACCCGAGAAGCAACATCAGAAACAGATTGGGACGGGTACGGCGGTATCTACCTTCTCGTAAAGCATCAAGGCGCTCGTCCATGACCCCAACCTGGCCCTCATATCCGCCACGCGGACCATTAAGAAAGGGGATGATGGATACTTTGGTAGGAGAACCCTCTCCCAAACGGAAGCTGCTCTCCTTGCTTCCTCAAAGTTCACAGCATCCGTACCCGAACCAAGGTTCAAAGTACCTAAGAACACTTGCAAGTCTTCGGGTGTCATTGTTGATGGTAACTCCTGGGGAGATCATGATTTGCTCGATCAGGGGTCACTGAAATCCAGGGCGGACTATTCCAATGCGGGAGATAGGACAAACCTGCAGCGCAGGACAAGTAAATGCGGCATTCGTGAATTGCGGTGTGTGATAAGTTGCATTTGCCATTGCAAGGACACGAATGGACTTCAGCAGATGGTGATATAGGGAAGCATTCATATTGCCACCGACCCTCACGATGTGACTAATACAGTACTTGCCTTCGGAATCATGATGAGCAATTGTTCTTGAACATGCTGCCAGTGAGGATCACAGGGAACAAGAAATCATTTGGTTTGCGCAGCGGCAGCTTCTACATAATTCATAGCAAGATCTACTGCAGGCGCTCTGCTGCTTCGACGGGCTCCTGGGCGTGGCAAGGACAACATTGACAGGTAAATAAAAAACTCGGGGAGCGCCTGGAAGATGCGATAAGCGATGTCTAACCGCCGGGAAACGCGGGTGGACTGTGACCCTTTGGCTAGGACTGCACCGATAATTGCCATGATAATGGAGGTGATGAATAGGGGAAGTGCGACCAGGGAATAGGAGAACTGAGCGTAAGAGGTAAATAATGTCATGGTAGGAGGGAGGCCAGAATAAGCATTAGAGGAGAGCAAGTAATGACGAGACTGTTGCCAAACTGACCGGTGTTTGTGGGGTGTCCACGCTTGAAGACAAGCAAAGCAAGTAATATTGCACGACGACACGGCCTAGAAGGAAAAATATGTAGGTGATGGCAACAGCGTCTGGGAACAGTCCATATTGTCAGACCGACGAGTAAAGGTATGTCGTAGAGGTCAAATTCATACCAGCAAGACTCATGTCTCCGTGATAAGTCCCATACATCGAGAGGACGAAAGGAATCGAGCCCAGCAGGAATAGAGACAGAACGGAAGAGTATACAACAAAAGGCTCCCAGCACCAACGTTGTGGGCTTGTGTACGTGGGTGAATCTCTGACTTGCTGCAGCACGGAGGAGAAAATTATATAAAGCATCAAACATAGGCCAACATTGTAGGCCTGATTCTAGCGAATTGAACACAACACCAGGCAGCTAATGAGAGTCTCATTGCGCCGCGAGGATATATGAAACTT
Organism: Jaapia argillacea MUCL 33604; assembly: GCA_000697665.1. Lineage (NCBI taxonomy): Eukaryota > Fungi > Basidiomycota > Agaricomycetes > Jaapiales > Jaapiaceae > Jaapia > Jaapia argillacea. The sequence continues at coordinate 1,098,077 of KL197709.1, read as the reverse complement.
ACCCCGCAGTTGGACATAACGACGTATGACCGGTCGGTGCCAGGCTCCGGCAAAAGAGCAAGGGCAAACTCGATGACGTAGTAGGCTGCGAAACAGAGGCCCGACGCTGATAACAGTCCTGAGCGATGCAAAGCAATCAACCATACAACGCCCCATTCGACAGCGGCCAACCCGACGGCGAACCCATCCGATGAGAGGATGGGCGGATCCTAGGTCGCAAGAGAAAGACGGTCAGATCGGTCCCACCAACGTAGGATACACACTTACATTATTCTCCGAAATGATATAAGTGAGAGTGGAAACATTGTGCCCTCCCCAAGATGACCCCCTCTCGAGTAATTTGAATGAAGAGGCAAGATATCCCAGCATTAGAAAGGTAAAATATCCCTGACATAGGAGTTGGCGGGGCTGCTTATGAGGCCCTGAAGAATCGTTCAACGGACACAGCTGAGTCCAGCACCATCAAAGAAAGTTCGAGGAAGCGGCGTCTGGAAGTGCGGTGGGCTGTGTACGTCAGAGGCAGTGCAACACGCCTCAACAACCTGTTATTAGGTTCAGATCAACTGACTTCCTATGATAAGACACAGCATGTCCTTGCAATCACTGCACTCTGCGCTCTGAAATGAAAGCTGAAAGACTCCAGTCGCTGACTGGTTCTGGGGCTAGATCAAGCGGTGATGCCAAGGAAGTCTCAATGATGGCATCTATAGAGCCAATCAGCGTACCGAAAGGACACGCGGGATGCGCTGAGGGCAGAAAGATGAATGATAGATCGTAGCTGGAACAAGTCATGGGACTAAACTTGTCGACGGTTTCCGACGTACCTCTGCACGACGGAACACGGGCGAATGGCCGACGAGAGCATACAGTCTAAATTTGTATGCTTAGCACAACCAGAATACAGTGATGTACGCAATAAACTCTGGGATGCCCTGGAAAACGCGAAAAGTCGTATCCAACCGTTGGATATTCGTGATAGAAATAGGTCCTTCCGCGAGGAAGGCACCAGCGAAGGCCATGATGACCGAGGTAACGAGCAGCATTGGGGCATAGAAGGTCGGCAAACCAAACGGAGTCTGACGCAATGAACGGGGTCAGTATAAACGCAACGAACATCCAAAGAGGAGTCCTAACATTCATGCCGCCCTTCCTCGCCACCCAACTCAAGACCAGTAGATATATTTGCACAAAGACTCGGAAGCACAAATAGATGATATACATTATCGAAGCTGAATCTGTGGTAGGTGCGTTAGATCTGCTTCCATTGAAAAGAAGGGCCACGAGTAGGCGCACCTCTCAGAGTAGCGCCCTGATGTCCACTGAGGTTGGCGTAGAGGGAGATGATAAATGGGATCGAACCCAACAGAAAGAGGAGTAGAACGGCTGATAATATCAAGGACCGATTCCAAATCAAACCAGGAGGGTTCCGGTGGTGGAGGGAGAACCTCACTCCCTGATGCAGCATGGAAAATAAGACGTAAAGTAGAGCAGACGACCCGAGGTTATAGGCTCCGTTCTGGTCGAAGGCGGGAAATCAGCCATGATATGAATGTAGCCTGGAAGATGGCAGAGAAATTCCATTGACACTCACTGCACAATTTGACATGATCACGAACTGAGAGGACCAACCAGGGTCCAGTAAAATAGTCATCGCAAAGGTCATGGCTGAAGACGCCAGATAACAGACCCCCGAGGCGACGATCAGCATGTAGCTTATTCTGTACAGCGGTTTGACGGCAGGGGCCGCAAATACCCGCACAGGGACCCAGAGCACTGTCACGATACTCCATTCTAGAGTGAGGAGGCCAACGAGCACCATGGAAGGGCTCAGTAATGGGGGATCCTGAGAACGAGATCAGTTGGAGTGACGTCGACGAGCGATGGACACACAAGACCAACATTATTTTCCGACATGACAAACGTCACTGTGGAGGCGTTCCTCGAGCCCATGGGCTCGTGTGTCGCGAGACGTGATTCGAACATGGGCCCGTGTCAGTAACGTTGGGGGATATGACTGTGGAGGAAGACCACCAGCCATCCAAGCCCGAACTTATGAGAGGTAGCCATCAGGCCACAGAGTAGTTGCACCGCGAGCTGCAAGGCTGTGCGGATGGAGAGGGGGTGCCCTTTACAGCAATAAAAATAGCACAACGATATCTCCTGGTTTGAGCCGTCTCAAGCTGCACCACCAAATCATTGTGTGGGCGGATAAAAGGACCTATGCACGCCAGGATCAAGTTTTGAGCCGGAAAGTGCCTGATCGCATCTTTGCGGGGGCAGTGACAGGACCGAGAGAACAAGATTTGACGTGATATGATGACTGTCACGATGATGGATAGAGGAGTGGGAGACTCGGGACGACGAAGGCGGGGGTGAAGATTGAAGTAAGTCCTGGCAGAGGATCTCGGGAAATGCCGCTTGCACATCAGTCGTCACAAAAACGCCAAACGACTTGCCCTCATCTTCACTTTGACCAGCCCTAAAGAGCGCAGGCATCCCCACCTGTAGCAAATGGCTCTGACCACCAACGAGCAACAGGCTATCAAGAATGCTATCGGGCAGACCAATAGTGTTTTCTCGACTGTCGTTTCGAATGACACGAGCTCGTCCAAGAAAAAGTCTAAAAAACGCGTCAGGGAGCAAGATGGCGACCAGGCAACACCAGTGCAGGAGAAGAAAAAGAAGAGGAATCACCCTGCCGAAGAAGTGCCGTCACACACCGTAGTCGACCTTGCACAAGGTGATACGACGAACGACGGCGCTGTCCAAAACCCTAAACCAAAAAAGAAGAAGAAGGACAAGGGGAAGCAGAGGGCCGATACTCACGCGGGGTCGTCAGCCGTTCCCATATCCCCGTCACAGCCTTCATCATATGTTCATGAAAGTCATCCATCCGGGCCACCCTTTGCCCACGATGGTATGGGGCAAAGTCCTCCACTCATGTACCCTCCTCCCCCTAATCATTTTTACGCCGACCATCCACCACAATACCTCCCCTACCCTCCTCCTCAGTTCTCCCCTTACCCTCCGCCACACCACCCCAACGGACAATTCGCCTTCCCTCACCCTACTCCTAATCTCCACTTCTTTCCTGGCCCTCCTGGAAGCCTACCCCTCCCACCCGAACTTACATTTGGTTCCTCCGAGGACATTCTCCGTGCTCTCCAGGACCTCGACCTATCAAAGATCGCCAGCGTTTTGAAGACTTTAAACGACGCTGCAGCTGCCACGGGGATAGGCCAATCTATCCCATCCATCGCCTCTGCCTCTCCGCCACCGACTGCTGGACCCAGTCGCCCTCGCAACGGAAAGAAAAAACCCGTTACTGCAAGCGCTATTCTCAGCCGATCCGAAGGGGCACCGAGCGCAAGTGGAAGTAGCGCCACAGGTACACTCCAGAACAATGGCAACAGAGCTCTTGACCGTAGCTTTTTGGTCCCCGACCAACCGGAAAACGCGGGACATGCCCACCTATTAGCCACTAAATGGATGAACGCGAGTAAACTCGCGGACATGGTAAAGAAAGAGGGTATGGACTCCATAATCTAGGGTTCAACTTATTTTCACTATATATGAATAGGGCTGGTCTACAAAAAGGGGAAATTTTCGGCGATTGAAGAGGAGCAGCTGAAAGCCGCCATCGAACGGTACCGCATGGTAAGAGTGATCACTCTCGCAACGATCCTCAATCATTAGCCATTCTCACAGGGCCATGGCCTGACCCCCGAACAAATTCAAGAACTCATATTCTCTAGAAACGATAAGAAAGATCAAGCCTTCTGGTCCGACATCAGTACGGTCACACTGCGTTGTTTCACTTCAAAACTCACATGCAGCTCTTATCCATAGCCGCATCGGTCCCACTTCGACCCATCACAGCTGTGTATCACCACGTCAGAAGGAAACACCATCCTCTCAGAGAACAAGGTGCTTGGACACCCTCAGAGGATGAAAGGCTCAGCGAGTCAGTGGTATCTCTTTCGTTCCTATCTCGTTGCAGCTGTCTGATCATCGCTGTGCTACCGTTGCGACCTTCAGGGTAGTTGCGCAACTTGGTCAACAATGGGAGAAAGTAGCCACCCAAGTTGGAAGGGCGGCGTCGGATTGTCGAGATCGATATAGAAATCATCTAGTCCACCGAGATGTTCGAGTTTCAGGTATTTGTGCACCTCTTGCGTTGCGTCCCGTTTCGGAACTCAGCCGAAATTATGCAGGCCAATGGTCTCGGGATGAAGAAGCCGAGTTGACGCAGATTGTCACATCCATGACCCTCCACCAAGGCAAAGATATGGACAACGATGTCTTTTGGGGTCTCGTCGCTCAGAAGATGGGCAACAGAAGAAATCGACAGCAGTGTAGGATTAAGTGGCTGGACGCTCTCAGCAAGACTTTCAAGAATGAAGGAGAGAAGCCTCGATGGAGCCAGACCGATGCCCATGTCCTGGTGCACAAGTACGTCTCTGCAGTATTCAGATCTTGATGGAATCTGATCTTGTGTTGTGTGCAGAGTTGACTCGTTGAATGTCAGGGATGACACGGAGATCGATTGGAAGCTCCTCCCGGACGAAAGCTGGAACTTATGGAGTGCACACGTCCTCCAGCGGCGGTGGATGACTCTCAAAAAGAGTGTGAAAGGATATGAAGACATGACTCATGCGGGTGCGTCTTAATATTTTACCAGTTCCTCCTGCTACGCTAACTAGTTCGTCACCGGTCGCTCAGAGATCATGGACATCTTACGGGAGAAGAAGGCGGAGCTCCCACCCCCGCCTGCTTCAAGGCAGAAGAGAAAAACGACCAGTGCCGAGACTGTTGCAGACACTGAGGATTTGGAACCGAGCATGCAAGCGGCGTTGGAAACCGTTCTGCAGGCTACTATGCAGGCAAATCAAACTCAAACCCAAGCTGTAAATGACGATGGAGGTTCTTCAGAAGAGTCTACGGATGACGAGTAGGACCTTGTTGTGATATGGTGTGTCATTGTCGTGTAAGACGTCCTGTTCGATCGAGAGTAGAAACATTGAGAGTGCGAATGAAGTCATTCAAGAACCGTAAACGTCGTGACAAGAAAGCACTTTTATACAGGGATGTGAGACTAAGACTCGCCGAAAAATATATTGGCGGGCTGAACCATGCTGCCAGTGGATGATTGCTTCTTGGCAGCAAACAGGACTACTGATGGGAGGGGCGATCATGTACGAGCCGGGGGAGAGATCTGACGGGGAGTGGTCAGATACAGCGTCTAAGGTACGATGACAGAGGAGGATGAGGAGTAGCGAGCAGAATACGAGCGACGCACCAAAATGACACCATCCCCTCGAACGAAGAGCATTTCCATCTTCCGCTTCGCCACATTCACCCTTCCAGCTGCCTCTCCCTCCCCTTCTACGATCATTATCGTCTCCTCGACATCGGAAAGGATGAGGTTCATGTGTCCATCGTAGGCCTGATGTCAGTTTACGGTGAGCCCCATGAAGTGTTGAAGTGGAAGAAAATATGATGTACGTGGAGGACTCCACTCAGCTCTCGATCTCCTCGCAGTTTGACAAATACACGCTCGCTCAGCGATAAACGGATAAGGTCGAAGGGCTCCTGGATTCCAGTAGATGCAACATCCATCGTTGATTGATTATTTGAGAGTGAAAGGAGATGAACAAGGAATTCGATTGGGTTAGGGTTTGTGGCTTTACTATACACGGCAAGTCCGCGACACCTCATGTCAAACAGAGCGAACAAAAGTCAAGTCTAGTTCCCGCTATAAGCGTATAAGCGTATGGTACTAGTAGTAACAAGAAAGGGACAGAAATGTGTGATAGATACAGGTCTAGGAGTGGCGATACGTCTAATGGTCTATGTATAATATCTACGGCTAAGTATTCTAGGAGGTCCGCACCATTCTAGGAGGCGCGTACTCCAGTTCGGTCAAATCTATCGAAGTACTGAGGGGAGTGAGGGAAGAGAGCATTATGTCCCTCACTGGACTGCAAATTTTGACTTCATTCTCAATCGTTCTCCCATTTTGGCAAATATGAACCTAGTCGCAAGTCAACACATAACTCTTGGGAAGGTACGATACTGGGTAACTCACGGAAGTGGAGCGGCCAAGGCCGTAAGACCAGCTAATAAACCTATAGCACCCTCACTTCCAAGGGCCCGAAACATCTGTCCGGCAAACAACGGGAATGCAGCCGCGAATGTCAACCGCAAAAATGCGTTGCTAGCGAGGACGGACGCTGCCAGTGGCCGATAGGCTGCTACGAGATAGGTAAACGTAGACGTAAACAGGAACGCAATACCTGCCCCGAAGGGGACTGATGCTACGATCGGGAGGATAGGAGTGATGTGAGGTGAGGCGGTGAGAGCCATCATGAGAAGGGCTATGAAGAGGTGGATGAGATAGTAGGTCGAAGGTGATGCCGGAGGAAGAGAAGAAATACTCACAGATAGGGATAAGTATGCCGCCCACTTTTCCCATCTCTAGACGACTCTCTGGCGGAGGCTTGCCACCATAATGTGCTTGCTGCCGGCGGTACAACCTGCGAATTTGATCAAGATAAGTGTCAGCAATTTCCTCCGCGCAACCGATACGGTGAACCCACCAATTCCAAAACGGCTGCGTCGTCAACGCGAGGAACATCCCAAACCCGAAAGCTAAAAATGTAAATCCCGTCGATTGCATGTTATATCCATGGCCAGTCTCGAATATGATTGGAAAGGCCTGGAATGTGAGATAGAGGATACCGAGTACCAACGAATCCCTAAAAAGTGAAGTCTTAACTATTTTGGGCACGATGTAATGATAGCACAAGGCGTACCATAAATCGAGGAGAAGAACCATCGGCTCGCACACCAAGATATCTAGGTGTGAATTTGATGAGCCGCTTTTGTCGAGAGGGAGATTATGGGAAATGACGCACGGAAAGGTTTGATGCAACTGTGAACGATTGCCTCGAAGATATTCCCCTCCTCCGAGCCCGCGGCATCGAAGATAGGGTTACCTGTTCGCTTCCGAAGTGCCTTTGCCTTTCTCTTCAAGATGATCGGCACAAATGTTTCAGGTACGAACTATCCGTCACAATCAACCGTAAGCAAAAGACATCACACTGCAGAGCTCTAAGAAGTGAAAGTTACTCACCAAAAGCAATGCCACAAGTTGCACAAACTCCCAGATGAGCTGTACATAATACGTCCACCTCCACGGTAGATGCTGTTCAAGCGAGTGAGGTCAGCAGGGCAAAATTCGGGTACAGGCAGAGAGCGTCCGCCAAAGCGAATAAAATCAACACGAACTTGGTTGATCAAACTGAATGAGATGAAAAGTTTAGGCGGACGTGGTGCGAAGGTACTAAAGATATCAGAGATGCATACCCACTAATAGCTGGGCCCAGAACGGGGCCGATGAAAGGGCAGAGGGTGTACACGGCCATCGGGCTTGACAGGAGATGGGAAGATGAGATGATGAGGAGTAAAGATAGATGTTGGACGTACTTGGCTAAGGTCTCGTCTGCGAAGAGGTCGCTGATAGTACCGCCCGCAACGCTGAGGAAAGCTGAGCCGGCGAAGCCACACAGGAAACGAAAAATGAAATGGACAGCTTTCAGAACAGGGACAAAAAATAATTTGATATAAGCAGTTGATAAGCAGGAGACAAGCACGGAGAATAGCATACCTGCATTTGGCGCAAAGGCGACGGGGAAAGTGGAAAGCCAGAAAATTGAATAGGAAGCGTAATAAACAGCATTACGGCCATAAAACTCGGAAATAGGGCCTAGGGAAATGGTGAGACACAACTACCGTGCGAAATGAAAGGCATGCTGACCTAGCAGCAGAGGACCAATGGCTAGACCTTCCGAGAAGAGGCTGATACTCAGGATGGAGACGATCGGGGAGATGTCAAAGGATCGTTGTATCCCTTTCTCCGTAAAAGGTGCCTGTAGAGTGTAAATTAGATGGCCAATTTTTTCAACAACGACACAAAAAGTACGCACCACTCCAGATCCACAGGTGACACATAGAGCAGATGAGCTGACAATGAGCACAATCACCCATTTTCTGAACGTCGAAAAGTTCTTTGGGTCATCCTCAGGCTCTAGTCTCGTGACTATCTTGTATTTCATCAAGTCATTAGGATCAGGAGAAGCCGAGTTTGAATGGAGAGCGTCCAGTGAGAGGGAATGGAAATGGTCAAGGCGAAGCGGTGACCCTCCATGAGACCCAATCTCATGAACGACAGTCGTAGACGAGTTTGAGCTGGATGTGCTCGAATGTAGCATTGCTAGGCGTTCTAGCATTTTGGAGCGACCAGCAGAGAGTATTTATATGATGTTTGAGTGTTACTACGTGAGTGGTGTCGTCGCTTCATCCTTGTGTTTTATGGAAAACGATGGTGCCGAGCCTCGAGTCCTGATAAACAAGAACGGAGCAAATGTGGCTCATATCTCGTAGATCTTGTAATTTTGGCCTCCGTTGCCGTACACAAAGCAATCCAGACGGTGTAAAATGAGAACGCTTGGTGGTCTTGGATCGACACATGGCACCGCCACCTACTGCCACCCGAACGACCCAGTCGGGACTCGGCAATGGCCGATTTTTCGCATCTCCGACTCAGCGGTGGCAAAATTTCGCATTGATGTCATGCTGGCGGACTAGACCTCTATCACGACTGTGCTGGTGACGACGACCATGCCGGTGAGTGCGCTTCATCCCTTGCTGCAGGAACCGTTGCTGAAGCCTGCATGATCTAGAAACATTACTGTGACTACTGCGATGTGTTTCTGACCCACGACTCCGCGTCAGGTATGCGTTGTTTGCCCAGCGAATCTCGCGCTTTCGTGTTTCCGACTGACTTTTTTACGTCTAGTACGGAAAGCTCACAACAACGGAAGGAATCATTTGGCGAACGTGCGGGATTACTATGCATGTATGTTCCTTGTGGTGCGCTGGGTTATCACTGTTGCTAACATGAGGTTTCAGCACTCGGCCACGACAAGGCGCAAAACATTATTGATCAGATTACTGCTGCTTACGAGTCGAGTGGTGGCCCTCCGCCAGGTGGCTTTGGGTTTGGCCCTCAGCATCTAGGGCCTCCAGGACCTGGCTTCGGTGGACCTCCTCCTTTCAGTCAGCCTCCCTTTGGCTTTGGTGGACCGCCTCCTCCGTTTGGAGGTTAGTTACTTGGTTTGCTCTTCGGATTGCATCGACTGATGCATTGCTACAGGTCCAGGATTCCCTCCCCCAGGAATGATGGGCGGCCTCCCAGGTGGGCCTCCTTTCCCAGGCATGCCTCCGCCAGGCATGGGTGGGCCTCCTGGCCCTCCTGGTGGCGGATTTCCAGGGGGTGAGTCATCTTTACGAGCGCATATTCCTACGCCAGCTGATTGCAAGTGATATTGCAGGTCCGCCTCCCTTCCCTCCAGGCAACCAAGGTCCGCCTGGTGGGCCCCCCGGCGGTCCTCCCTTCCCTCCCCCCAACTTCCAATCACCTCCTCCAGGTCAAGGTCCGCCTAGCGGCTTCGGTCAACCTCCATTCAATGGACCTCCTCCAACACAAAGCGGTCCACCTCCTGCTCTCGGACCTGGAGGTATCCACCCCGATCGACTGAGAATGATGGGGGGTGGAAGGTAATCCGAGGTCAAGTTTGCGAGTAAATGTGTCTATTTCATTCCTGTCTTGTTTTGGGCCGGTGTTATTATGCACTCATCATCCAGCCCTCGTCGCGGTTGATATTGTGAGAGCCGTTGCGGAAGTGAGCCTGTTTTTGTTTCGAAAAGTGGACCTGGTGCTAGCGTGTCTGTTGACAGGGAAGTTGACAAAAGTACGTATCATCTTGCAACCAGTAGCCTTGTCATTCCACTATCATCATCATAATTGTTGTGTGCTCTCCTTCACATTGTGCGGCCTCTTCCGACGCAATCTAAGGTTTTATGCGCTTTGACCTGGCTTTGACTTGTGCTTTGGCATATGAGACGTGAGACGATGCCGATATCTCGGTTGTTGCCGACGTCCACAATTTCACCAAGACATATAAAACTCTGACTCGTACTGTTGCACCCCCTCGATTGCATGATAACTGTTCGCCGCATCCTTCGGAGACGACCATTCAACGTTCTCCCAGTTGCGATGACACTGACTACCCGCGTCCTAATCTGCGACCCGGCATCAATCTCTTTCCCCCCTTCCACCGACCTTCCGGTCGTTAGTTCCCCAGAAACATTAGAGGCGTTGAAAACTGCCGCTGATCACCTCGTAGATCTCAAACAAGTTGTAGCCTTTCCTACAGAAACTGTCTACGGACTCGGTGCGTTAGCCCTAAACACAACAGCTGCCTCTCGAATCTTCTCCACCAAAGGCCGTCCGCCTGATAATCCATTGATCGTTCATGTCTCTTCCTTCGGTATGCTGCATAGTCTCCTACCAGAGGGATATACGCTATCCAGAGTGTATGAACTCTTGATAAAGCGATTTTGGCCGGGACCATTGACGTTGTTGTTCCCATCGGACCCTGCAATCGTCCCAGGGATCATCACCGCTCACCAGCCAACCGTGGCCATTCGGATGCCATCCCATCCTGTCGCTCGAGCTCTGATCGCCGTGGCCAATGTCCCTCTCGCCGCACCCAGTGCCAACTCGTCGGGGAAACCGAGCCCGACCAGAGCAGAACACGTTTTGCGAGATTTAGGCGGGAAGTTGGAGGTGATTCTGGATGGGGGTGCATGTGGGGTAGGGTTGGAGAGTACAGTTGTGGATGGGCTGCACGAGGACGGGAACTTGAGGGTGTTGAGGCCTGGGGGCGTTACGGTGGAGGATATTGAGGCGGTTATTGCAGAGGAGATGAAGAATGGGGAGAGGAGACCGAAGGTGCTTGTTCATCGGCGGGACTATCAGGACGAGGCTATGGAGGTGACCCCCACTACGCCTGGCATGAAATATAGGCACTATTCGCCTTCAGTACCTGTAACGTTACTCCGGACGTCATCACCCTCGCCCAATACCTCGGAATCGGCCTCTTCGTTCTTCGCCTCACTTGCGCACGAAAAAACCTCCCCATCTATCAAAATTGGACTTCTCACCCCCTCCGATTCACCACTTGTCGACATCGCCCTGGTCACACCCGGTATAGAGTGGTCCTACCACCCCCTGGGTCCGATTCAAGATCCTGCCGTCACAGCGCAACGTCTGTTCGATGGCTTACTCACCTTAGAAAAGGAGGGAGTATCCTTGATCTTGATTGAGGAAATCAAGGAGGAGAGAGAGGGTCTTGCGGTAATGAACAGAGTGAAGAAAGCTGCTGGGGAGTCGAGATGGATCACCATTGGCTAGCTATGAACCTACGCCCAGCCACAGCTTCGTACAGTGCGTAGGGGAGATCGATGGAGGGGCGGGGAGAGTGATTGTGATGTGGTGATGGGTGCTAGTTGACCTGAGGCTGCGAGCGCGTTCGCTGGTTTGTGTATTCGTAATTGATGTGGGAGGTAAGGTGAGTGCGTACGTTTCTTCCGCTGTTCGTTTTGGCTGATCTGGAACTTTGAGGCGTGTACGCTACTGGGACCAATATACGTCTCTATTCTCGCAGCAATCAATTTGTCGACTGTGTGTTGCTGCTGCTTCACTCCGTACACAGTCCCGACGTTTCCTCCTCCGCATGGCGCAGACCGACTGCCTTCGACCGAGAATCTCTGGACCCATCTCACACCGTAGACTGATATTCTTAATTCTTGATCATGGAGATTACGCCTCGAGGTGTGATATCTGTAAGCGTCAGATCGCCAGGCCACACGTGCCGCACCGAGGAAGTAAGCTCCCTTTCGCCGGATTACCGCCTAACTACTGCTATCACAGCTTCAGCCTCGTGCCTTCCGCGAGGGTGCCTCGAGGCATCTCGCAGGGAGTCACATCCCTTCAGCACTGGGGACCTCTTCGCGTCGCCGTCCTTATGGGAGGGAGCGCTTTCCATCCCCTTACCTCCTGAAGCAAGGCCAGATGTCTCTCTCCCTGGAGTTAGGCTTTCAACGATATGGATGCCCTCCACTTGCGCAATGCACACCTTCCGCTTCGGGAGACTAATCATGGCATACAAGATTTTCAGGTGACGATCGGGAAGGTTGATCGCTGTAGAAAACCACTCCGCGAGTGCTGGTTATACCCGAGTCGCCTCAAGTACACCCATCTCCTTTATCCCCTTCACATTTATGGTGATGTGTGCCACTCGACCACGTGACTTTTCCTTCCGCCTCTCCGAGGCTGGCTTCTGTAGTCCTTTCATCGTTGCAGTTAATCATTTCTCCTCTTCGCTCTCCTACATGTTTGGCGGCGCCTCGTGTGTGACACGCTAGAGTGGCGTGCGCCGGATGTGTGATCTGAAAGAGTGTCCATGTCGCTGAAATGTAGACCCCCTCAGTATAAAAGGGTTTGCCTTTCAATATATTTTCTTCACCAATAATACCTTCCGCCCAATATTTCCTCGTCTCTTGAGCTCTCAGCTTTGCAACCATCTGTATCAATTTCTCGATCTGTAGCCTATCATGGACTTGTTAAACGATAACGGTAGGTTTCCCATGTGTTCCTTTCGGAGTCGAGTTTGCTGAAGTTCGGTAATGCGTACAGAAAAATCAATGCCCCTCTATACCTTCGACAATACTTCGTCGGAATCCCTTCAAGTATCCGACTCTGATTGGTCTACAATCAGCGAATGGTCGCTTTCCTCTTCGTTAAACAACTCCCCCATTCTCCCTTCCGCCCATATATCTTCCCTTTCCACTTCCATTCCTCGTCCATCGCCAATCGCCGCTCCCCAGTCGATCTCTCCTATTTCTTACATCGACCAGCATACCCCCTACAACGGTTTCGCCCCTCCTCACCTTCCTCTTCTTCACTTCGATGGTGGGATGTCATCTCTGATGTCGCGTTCGAGGTCGGGACGTTCCATGGCTGGCCCAGTGGAATCATCCCCTCGTATTCCCCGCCCGCCCAACGCATTCATGCTATTCCGTTCCGACTTCCTGGCGCGAAAAGTCATTCCTCAGCATGTGGAACGTCGTCAGCAGAATCTCAGTCGCATCGCAGGCGAGTGCTGGCACTTGCTTTCCGAGACCGAAAAGGCGAAGTGGCATGCCAAGGCCAAGGAGGCGTTGGAGAACCACAGAGCCAAATACCCCTCATACAAGTTCACCCCAAACACCAGGAAGAAAGGATCGGCCCACAGGGACCGTAACGTAACCGTCGAGTGCGAATCTTCGGAGCGGAAGAGCAGAACCAGGGAGTTGAGAGAGCTATACACAGGGCTGGGCGGCCCCGCTATGCAATCTCCGCGCCGTCGCAAGGCCTCTCCTCCGTGCAAGGTCAAGACTGAAGAGCGCGACATTGACTTCTTAGCAGCCATGCGAGCATACCTTCCTTCTTCGCTCCCATTATCGATCAACTCGACTCCCAGTCCCGCTCCATCATCCTCATCGAATGAGGCCCCTCTTTCCGAACTCCTTTCTAGCTCTCAACCAGGAGGATATGCGTTCGACCACAATTTCGGCTTCTTGCCACCGAACCCGACTCTGTGGAACCCGTATCCTTCTCCGAATGAGATGGCCCACACGGGGAACGCTTCTGCTTTACCCGGTGTTGCGTCTTTCCTGGATCACGATGCGGTATGTCCGCCCTCCTCATCTAATTTGTTCACCTTCTCATTTCTCTCGTTCCAGACGCCAACAGTGGCCACTTTCCGTAGTGTTCCTGACCCTTCCGAATTGCCTATGCTTCAATATCCTTCCGGCCTTGCATCACCTTCTCCCCACAACGTCACCTCGTCAAAAGATACCCTCGGTCTCCGCGAGCTCCACCCACTTCACTTTGATTACACCGTTGCCTCGTCTTCGTCTGCAAGACACTCGCCTGATCACCACTCGGACGGCAACGAAGAGAAGCCTCACTCGCCTGAGCTGTTCCTACCACACTTTGACTCGTCTGGTACGATGCTGGCAGAATTGGAGGACGCTCTTTTGCGTCCCCCAGCCTTCGTCTCGCGTGACTGGGAGATGTATCACGGTAGTGCTTACGGTTTGGATAGTTAACCAATGAGTTTGCCCTTCTTTCATGACGACCCCACGATCTTTATGTGTCTCCGAGCTCATCATTTTGTATCCATACGTCTATACCTTCTCGCGTTCTAATTCTGTGGTTGCCAATGACTTGGAAATAATGTAGCATAGCTGTCCATAGACTCAAATCCGCCCTCTTTGTATGGAAGTAAAGTACATAGCCAAACTGATAATAAACGTCCTCCGTCAAAAAGCTTGTAGTTGATCGGAAAGGCTATCTAACCTCACGGAAAAGGCCGACAAAACCGCTAACAGGAACTTTCATCCCATCCCACTCTCATTTCGACATTTGTTTGGGTTTCGCGAGACTCTCATATCCCCCGAATGGCGACCCAAAAGCGAAAGGCTGTGACGACCGACGACCTGATGCGCATGCAGGAGGGGCCCCGCCCAAAGCGACCTCGACGACAGGACTCCAAAGCCATATTGGGTGCAGAAAACTTCTCCGGAGACGATGAGTCTGGAAGCGAGGGTGCGGACAATGATGGGTCACAGGATAGTGAATCGGAGAGTGCAGACGTGGTGGAGTCCGATACAGTAGAGAAGGAAACCCTGGCAGGCACCTCATCTCGCTTTACCCTCAAACCACGAACCCAGCTCGGTCAAAACCCATCAAATGGACGCCCAGGGAAGCCTGGTCCACCAACCTTCGCATCTCTCGATATTTCCACTTCATTACAAGCTGCTCTCACCAAGCTGGCCATACGCACCCCTACAGAGATCCAGGCGGCGTGCATTCCCCCCTTACTCGCAGGCGAGTTCTGTCCTACTACTGAGTCATTGTTCCTTCGCTGATGCAGGGGAATATCCAAGGCAGAGATTGCATAGGGAATGCAAAGACAGGGTCTGGAAAAACAATCGCTTTTGCCTTGCCCATCCTGCAAAAATTATCCGTTGATCCGTATGGGATATTCGCCCTCGTTTTGACACCGACGAGGTGAGTATCGAACCCTCACTTTCCCTTGCCTCCAGGTAATTATAACCACACACAGGGAATTGGCTTTCCAGATATCGGAGCAATTTGCGGTATTGGGTGCTCCCTTGAGCGTCCGCACCGCTGTGGTAGTTGGAGGGATGGACATGATGAGCCAAGCTCTCGAACTTGGTAATCGTCCGCATGTGGTGGTCGCCACACCAGGTCGAATAGTAGACCTTCTCAAAAGCTGTAGCGGCGAGTGGGACTTATCGCGAATTCGGTTTTTGGTAGGCTTCTCGATTGCGTGGAGTATGATACTGGCTCATGATATCCCAGATACTTGACGAGGCCGATCGATTGTTGACTTCGACGTTTGCGCCTGAACTTGCGTACCTGTTTGGAGTTCTTCCACGAGATCGGCAGACGTGTCTGTTCACGGCTACGTGGACGGATGCTGTGGAAAAAGTTGCACAGGCATCACCACGAGCTGGGAAGCAAAAGCCCTTCCTCCATAGAATGACAGCTTCGTGAGTTATCGCCCAGTTCCGTTGCAGCATTCACTAATGGACTTCTAGGGTCGAAACCGTCGAGACTCTTGAACAACATTACATCCTCGTACCATCCCATGTTCGGGAATCCTACCTTTATCATCTCCTATGTCATCCTCCCGAGTCCGTTGCCCACCTCAGGCGAGCTCCGCCTGAACCAATGAAGTCGTCTCGAGGAAAGGGTAAAGGAAGGGGGAAACCGAAGGCGTCGCAAAAGAAATCTATTTCAACTGAGGAAGAACCGGAGCAACCTCCTCCCACCATTATATTCTGCAACCGGTCTCGTACGGTCGCCTACCTGACTCATCTGCTCAAAACGCTCTCAATACGGAGTACGGCTCTTCACTCGCGTCTCACGCAACGAGAGCGGTTATCGTCGCTCTCGCTTTTCCGAGCATGTGTTGTGCCAGTCTTGGTGTCGACAGATGTGGGCGCTCGTGGTTTGGATATCGAAGACGTTACTATGGTAATCAACTGGGATTTACCAGTGGAGCCTGAGGAGTATACTCATCGGGTAGGACGAACTGCGCGTGCTGGCAAGGCCGGATTTGCCGTTAGTCTGGTGACAGAGAGGGACGAAGACAGCGTGTTAAAGATTGAAGATCGCATTAGTGCGTCCGGCCACTATTTATCTGGAACTTTGTTGACTGTTCTTCAGATACAAAACTTACCGAAATTGTTCTGCCGGAGGGCAAGGTTTTGGAGAAACTCAACGTGGTATCCACAGCCAAACGCTTGGCGAACATGGTAGGCCCACTTTAACACTGCCCTTGGAGCGAAATTGACTGGTGACGCGCAGGAGCTGCATGACTCTGATTTTGGGAAGAGGGAAGAGATACACAGAATCAAAGGCACGAAACGTGGCCATGTCGTAGTACCTGCGAGTTGAGATTTGGTTGAGAAGCTCTGCTATGATCTCATCCAAACCGGAGCCAAACTGCTGGGGTTTTGTAAAATGCAAATAGCGTTCGATCGGTTCACTGCCGCGTTGACGGCTGGTACTCCTGCGAATTTGATCAAGGATTTGCATCGTGAACTCCGCTGGGGCTTGCTGCGATATGCCTAATCTATGAACTGCGCGTCCGCATATGTTCCACAGAAGCAGATTTCTAGAAGGCGCTGGCTCAAGCGCGAGCCGGACCGATGATGGTGGTGCTTGCAAGTGGACCTTTGAAGGATTGTCCCACGAGCTTGGAAGAAGGTGAGAGGTGCTCAAAAACGAACTGTGGATGTCACCTCGACGCAATCCTTCGTCACCCCTCGCCGTCCTGTCGTCGCATTCTCGCACCTCGGCTTCGCGTCCCCCTCCAGAAAACTGAAAAGGTTGATCATCTTCAATCCGTTGTTGTCAACATTATCTGATGTTTTGTTGGATCGAATGGAAGATATAGGCACGTCATGGACTGGGAGAATGTCCTCCAATATGTCTCGGAACCGACGCTGGACCCTATCGACTTCGACACGTATCCCACATCTGGTATCTCCGGGAAACCGGTTGCAGAGCGGGCTTCACATGCACAGCATCCCGTAGGGCCAATGCAGGTACCAACGCCACCAGTACGTTTTCTCGTCCGCATAGTCGGAGCTGTCAATCATAATCTCCTACCTCCATTCGCAGGCATCAAACTCCGCCACTCCCCCCGAGGATAGCTCATCAGAGAACACTATCGTCTCGGTTTCCACCACATTCTATCCCGGGGCCAACATCGATTCCCTCCCCCCAGATGTCGTGCTTCTGTCCACCGACGTGGTTTTCTTCTACGTCCACTCACACAAACTTCTCGGGGCCTCGAACAATGGCTTCAACGGGTTGTTGCCAGCAGCTCCCTCTGATGATGAAGACGAAGCGACGCCCATCGTTCATGTGCCACAACACTCCACAGTGTTGAACGTGATCCTTCATACGATATACAACATGGCATGCGTCCACTATGCTCATCCTCTCCCCGTTCTTTGCACTGCCGTGGACGCCTTAGGAACGTACGGCGTCACAGCCAGGACCTACGCTGCGCCTTCCACACCTTTGTTTCAGCATCTCCTGCTACACGCCCCGACAAATCCAATTGAATTGTACATATTCGCGGCTTCACACAGTCTTCACGATCTCGCGGTCATGACGTCCCCACATCTACTGTCATTTTCACTACCAACTCTCACGGATGAGATGGCCACTCGAATGGGACCTGTGTACCTCAAGCGGCTTTTCTTCCTCCACTTGGGAAGATCTGATGCCTTGAAGCGCTTATTACTTCCACCCCCTCATCCACACGCGCCCACTCCTTGGTGCGATTATGTTGAACAGAAGAAACTCACCAGGGCATGGGCGTTAGCTGCCGCCTACCTCGCTTGGGATGCCCGACCAGGTCAGTGATATGCTACCTCCCCCCTCCTTCTCTTCTCACATGTCGAGTAGATCTCTCTGTCCCCACAATGGAGTCAGCTTTGAGCCCTCTGGGAGATCAATTGAGCTGCGATCAGTGTCGGCACGCTTTAACAGAACGGATCCGAAATCTGACCCTGCAGTGGTCTTCTGTCAAAGTCAGTGCATACATCTTCCCTTTGGTTGTTTCATCTCTCATCCTCTTTTCAAATATAGCGAACTATCTGAGCCTTCGTCTTCGCCATTTCGGAAGCCTGGTCCCATTTGCAATATTCGCGCTCTCACCGCGCTCTCTGCCACGCCCAAAATATACGCTTGGCTCCGTCGACGAGTCAGCAGTGACTGTATCATATCAGCCTCCACCCAATATCGCATGAGCCCCAGTCAAGTATACGACACCCGAATAATGGCATCTCTTCACTCACACTTATTCGCTATCATTGCAAGCAACCTTCACTGTACCAATAGCCCTTTCATCGTCTCGTCAAACACGGTACTTCACGAAGCATTTTCATGTAGCCCCATATAATTCTTTATGATGGTTTATAGGCACCCTCACATATCCCTCGACTCTTATGTTTTCTCTTGTGCCTTGACATTAAACCCCTTTCCTCGAGTAACGATTTCATCTCCTTTGACATTCCTTGCACATTGTCGCTTTCTTATAGCGTTAAGTTATCATCTCCCAAAATACGCCTGAGATGTATTCATTCTGTTCCTTAGTTCAATTCGACGTGTCTGATCACGTTCTCGTTCTATGTGTAAACCTTGATGTTCAAGACGGGAGGGTATCGATACAAAAATGTAGACGTAAACTGATGTCACAAGTGAGGCCTTGAGGAGACAGGGCTATCGGGATTTATCTTCTGCTAGAATCGCGTCGTTCAACTCATCCAAGGGAGCTAGTTCTTTCTTGTCTACCAAATCGAACTGCAGGACATTCGAAGCTGATCAATACGCGTAACGAGAGCTCAAGCCGCCGTCGTACCTCGTGGACAAACAGGAAGAAATGGCGATAACTGGTGTTCAGGTGTGCTGAAGGGGAATGAGTTTCTAGATTTAGTGAGGTTGGAAGAACAAGCCCACCTTCTATGCCCAAGGCGCATATATGATCAAAGTGGTTGCTGTATAGATGGGCATATACCCGGAACAAACGGCGAATTATGGTGCGGACAGTGTCACGGAAGTTCCGAGGGAAGGGGACACCTACACAGAAGTGACAATGGGCATGAACACTTGAGCGCATCGCAATCAAGGCTCCGGCTCACCGATTTTGTTGGGGAAAACGTTCTCATCGTCGAGTAACCCCTGCGCCCAGTTCATCAGGGCGTCAACATATTCCGGGGCGGGGAGCTTCGTTGGTCTTCTGTACTTGGAGCCGTCTTCCCATAGATATTCGTAGCTTTAGTCAACGCATGAGTGAATCTACGACTGAACAGGAGGATCAGGGATAGTCACCGTGGACCAGCAGACATGATGGGGCACTGGGTGAAACGACTTGGTAAAGCAATCATCGTATCTGCGAGATGCGGCCTACCTCTTGTGGCGTACAAAACTCGGTGACGGTTCCGTACAGCATATTCAGATGATTGAAGAAATCAACGGCTTGGCCGCACATCATTAGATGGTTGGGTGACGCTGAAGATCTATATACTCACTGTGCACGGCTAACCACTCGTTCTCATCCTCTCCATCTGGTAACTGAACGGCAAGCCTCAGGTTCCCTGATCCCTGTATACGACGCCCTCAGGATTAGAGAGGGTACAATGTCGCTGGATGATCCCTCACGAGAGTAGCCTCGGCGTACTTGCGCAACTGGTACTGCTTCGTACCCTCCGGAACATCTTTCCTTGGTTTGAAGGTGCGGGTCTTGCCACTATGCATCAGAGACCAGTAAATAACGCTAGTTGCGCTCGTAGCAGTCTGATCAGAGGCTTACAGGCCGAAGAACGAAGACATTGGGATCAGTCAATAGGGGTGTGTAGAGATTGAGAAGCAGCTAAATATCTTTGTCGGCGGAGATGGCCGTTCGAGACAAGTTCAACTACTATGTACCACCAAGACTTTCACTCTTCTTCCAC
Source organism: Jaapia argillacea MUCL 33604 (assembly GCA_000697665.1). Lineage (NCBI taxonomy): Eukaryota > Fungi > Basidiomycota > Agaricomycetes > Jaapiales > Jaapiaceae > Jaapia > Jaapia argillacea. The sequence goes on along the minus strand of KL197709.1, from coordinate 1,078,064 downwards.
TGGGCCTGTTACAATCCGTGCTTGACCATGCCTCTTCCTTAGTTGCGGCTACCCATCTTTGAGTCATAGGTAGGGTGACCGCACTTCGTGGAATCGCACTATCGATATGGTACGGAATCCGGATATCATCCGATGGGTTTTGTAATTTGTATGTATTGGACTTTTGATCTGCAGGGTTTCTCCAGTATATTGCCCCCCGTGTTCCGCTAGCGTTGCACCGCCTTTTCCACCTACGCTCCGAAGATTGAAACCAGGTTCGTATTGTAACTTCTTTGGGGAGGGTTATGCCCAGCCCTTCGCCACTCGTGCAGTTCTAATGTTCCTGCTGACTTCGTTGGATCAGAACTCTGCCACTCTCAGCAAGCCTCTGGCATCACATGGCTGCAATGGATTCAATATTGAGGTTCACCGTGCACATATCCCTCGATCGTTGGCCTACTTTCTCCAAGCGAGAAACGTGCCGTCGCCATTATAAAGGACGCCTGGACATCGCCCTTCCTCGTTAAGGTCCAGGAAAGATGTCCCCTCGTGTCCTCTTTGTGTACACCTCTTGCAACAAGACTTTGTCCGGTGGAAACACGGTACGCAGCTCGAGCCTGATATATACCGACAAGCTGAATTGAAAGATGTTGTGGTGTCCAGGGTTGGTTTTTGCCCGAAGCAGCCCACCTATACTATGTTCTCACACCCCACTGCACCATCGATTTCGCTTCTCCTGACGGACCCAATCCCCCTGCGGACGAGTATTCTCTTTGGGTGAGACAGCTGCCTGCGCTGAAGGTCAAGTCCATGATTCAGTCCAATTGCGCAGATGTTCAAAGAAGATGCGGACAGTGTGAAGTTTCTGCAGGATGAGACAGTCAAGGAAAAACTCTCGACCGCGAAAAAGCTCTCGGACATCAGCGCTAAAGATTACGACGCTGTCCTTTACGTCGGCGGACATGGCCCCGTCCTTGACCTTGCTACCGATCCTGTGAACATCAAGCTTGCCAATGATGTATGGATCTATCCATTCATTCATCCCCTACGGGGTTGTTGATGTTCGCATTGAAGTTTTACCGAGCCGGGAAGGTTACTTCTGCAGTGTGTCATGGACAAGGGTCAGTGTTTATCGTTTACCACCCCCCATAAACAGCTGATGTCGCGTTGCTCAGGGCTCTGGTGGGAGCCACCGATTCTCAGGGTAAATCCATATTCGTCGGCAAGAACCTCACCTGTTTCTCCAATGCGGAAGAAAGCGCTGTTGAAAAAATGAGGGTATGGTCAGTCTTGTTGCGGAATGCCACCTACTAATGTTCCTTTAAGGGTGTTCCTTCCCTCCAAGAATTCCCCTTCTTTCTCGAAGATAAGATCAAGTCATTGGGCGGCAAGTACGAGAAGGCTGACCCTTGGCAGGTTCGTCCTGACATCTCTTCGAGTTTGCATTGGACTGAAGGTCGTTTCACCTTCAGTCCAAGGTTGTCGTTTCCGATAATCTTTTGACTGGTCAGAATCCTGCCAGTTCGAAGCCTCTTGGAGAGTCCATTCTCGTTGCGTTGAAGGCTTGAGAGTGGGGATGAAGCAGTCGTTCGCCGTGATGTATTTGTAGGATCTTGCCACTATCGCATCTCCTTTGATTCCAGCGCATGGCAGATTCTTGAAACTACGCAAAACAAACACTATTGGCACAACAGAAATATGCAGCCCTCCCTCTCGATCTTCGGATTGCACGTATCTCGCCTATTCACGTCCCGGTGTCCCTCGAGGTCGCAGCGTTGTCACATGGCGCGGAGCGCTCCTCGGGAAATCATATCCAAACGTGCCAATCGTCTCTATAAGCAAGAAGCGAAGACTATTATTGCGTCATCATCTACCACCGAGGCGGTATATATGACCTGCAGCGCGGACCAGGTAACCGCCAGTTTACATCGACCATGTCATCTCGTCTTCTATTCGTTTTCACTTCTTGCAATAAGACTCTGACAGGTGCAAACACCGTAAGCACTCATTTTCGCCGCTCCCGCCTTGACTGGCCAAAGACATTCGTTGTTAGGGTTGGTACTTACCAGAGGCTGCCCATCCGTATTATACGCTCTTTCCCTATGCGACCATCGACTTCGCCTCGCCAGAGGGACCCAACCCTCCTGTGGACGAGAGCTCCGTGCAAGTGTGTAGTCTCAACCCTTCATATAAGTCGCAATCAATCACTTAGCCAGTGTCCAAAATGTAGATGTTCAAGGATGAAGAAAGTGTCAACTTCTTGGAGGATCCGATTGTGAAGACGAAGCTTGAGACCACCAAGAAGCTTTCCGAAATCAGTGTCAATGATTACGATGGTATTTTCTATGTGGGCGGGCACGGTCCTGTGATTGACCTTGCAAGCGATCCCGTGAACATCAAGCTGGCTAGCGAGGTAAGGGCGGTCCCACCTTATGATTGAGACACAAGGAATGGGAACTCGGCGGTACTGACAAATTATGATAGTTCTACCGGGCTGGCAAAATAACGTCTGCTGTCTGCCATGGCCCTGCGTCAGTAGTCCCCTCATCAAAAGATGTCGAACGAAACTGACCTATCCTTTGTGTAGTGCTCTCGTCGGTGCAACGGATGCAGAAGGAAAATCAATTTTTGCAGGCAAAGCTTGCACTGGATTCTCGAACGCCGAAGAAGTGGCCGTCGATAAGGTCAAGGTATGGCAAAGGACATGTCATTGACATTGGAACGACTCATTGCTCCACAGGATATTCCCTTCTTGCTTGAAGACAAGATTATGTCACTAGGCGGCAAGTACGAGAAGACTGAACTCTGGCAGGTTTGTTGTTGCGCATATTGTGGACGGCAACGTGGATATTGATGTAACCACCAGCCCAAGGTCGTGATATCTGGCCATCTCTTCACGGGACAGAACCCGGCGAGCGCAAAGCCTCTCGCTGAAGCCATTCTCATCGCGTTGAAGGCTTGAGGTGTCGGTCGAAGTGCTCATCAAATTTGTAACAGTAGGCCTCAGGATATGATGCGGATATACATCCAACGATGGCTCTGTGCGAGTTGTAAACATTGAGAAATGAGACACAAGAACTATGACAGTTACGGGATATGCACGACGATGCCTCCACAGCCATGTTAGCGAGGGTTCTCATCAGATGGGGCTGTCAATTCGTGGACGGCGAATTGGAGACCATCAGCGACAGAGGAAAATAGATCTTCCGACAGATTACGCACAAAAGCGACTTCAAGAAGGGACTGAGGCCAAGTGAACCCGTCGTTTCACATGTAGGCCACAGTCATCACAAAGCCCTTCTTCAACGTGAATCCGTTCACGGCTTCTTTGGCTACAGAAGCCAACCCGGGAGATTCAAAGAGGACCTGAGCCATCTTTGTTTTCTGTCCTGCAGCATTTGGAGTGGGAGACGCCGCGATGTGAGTGGACTGGAAACCTCGGTACCTGATCGCGAGGCACACATCAGCCACCACCTTAACTGGAACAAAAGTAAGAGACTCACTGTTGAAACAAGACAGAGAGTACATCCTCTGTGGTCTCTTGAGGCAGGTTGGTGCAAAGTAATCTCGCGGTGGGAGTTTGTGTTTCCGCTTTGAGGGATAAGATCTGATGAATTATCTTTCATGATATATACAAAGGTAGACATACCCGCTTCCCGCCTAAACGATGGTTCCTCATCGTCTTCGATTTCCATCTCCTCTCCATCATCATCGTCAGGCTTTTCTCTCTTTGACGCTCGTTCATCAATAGCCATATTTTCATCCCTCACTCTCTTCTCGATAACTACCTGTGATGCACCAGGTGTCGTCGGAGGCACAAAGTTGGGATCTTCTTTACGAAGTGTGGCATATGATTTCGTTTTAGCATACACAATGCGCTGTCCGCGATAATAATCTCAGTACGACGCTCTCGACCCAAAAAATTCTGGGACGCACCAGAGGCTTGTCGTAGAAAGACATGCCATCACATGCTCTCATGGCGGAGGTTGCACCAGCCAGATCAGCAAAGACGAGGAAAGCCTGTCCTCTCATCTTGGGCCCTTTCGAAGCGACGACATCGATGACTTTGCCATAGGTTGTAAATAACGCAAAAAGCTGATGGCGTAGCTCTTCCTTGTTCACTTTGTCGTTGAGATTGTTGATGTAGAGGGTAGTGTTCGGCTGGCGGTCAGACGAGGCCATTGCAGCAGTCAAGGTTTCTATGTCGCATGTCGCGCCAGAAATGGCCATCGCCTCGAGCTGGAGCTCTGGCACTTCTTCGGTTTCGCCAGCATTCCGCTTTCGCGAAAAATTCCGTGCTCACGCACGTTCCCTCCTTTCTTTTATACACCACAAGGGCAGCTTGTATAGACTAGAGAGGGCATATATCCTCCCCCGCCTTCGAAGCCTTTCGATCGTTGTTTACCGATAAATTTTCGGATCAGGGTGGTTCGTTTTTTTGTGGGGAACTCGCTTCGCGACCTGTCAATAAAAGCATCTCACATCGCCGTTCCAGATTCTTGGCCTTGACCGCTCCCTCCATCCAGTGACCGTGATAGTCACTCCTCTGGAAAATACATAGGTTCGTGATTGGAGTAGTCTGGGTAGAGTGGGCTGATGTTGACCTTCACTGTCCTTGCAGCATCGACGAGCTACTTGCTCTATGATATATTGACTACTCCAGCAGCTACTCGATACATCGACATGAACAACTCACAACTAATCCCTGGATGGTTCCCACCGGTCCTCCTCCCTTTCGTTTCCCTGTCATACCCTATCGACACCCCCGCCCAGCCAGATTCTTTCCCCAACTCCTCCTACTATGGCACCGGTAGGATGGATGCGTGTCTACTCGTCACATTCATCGCTGTGATGGCAGTTGTCCGCGATGCGGCGAGGCTGGGTGTCCTCGAACCATTTGCGCGATGGAAGCTCACTCGGGACTTGCATGCGCGACGAAAGCGGAAAGCACTGCGCCTTGGCAAGTCGAAGGGGGCCGGAAGCGGGAGTGCGACCCCGCCGAGTCCCATTGGCAATGGGTCCCCAAGTCTCTCGAATGGTGATGCCATCCCCGCTCTCGCCAATGGTAATGCCAACGGGCATGCAGAGATCGACCGGGAGATACCAGAAAAACTCCCACCTCTCTCAGTGTTGAGCAAAGAGGAGAAGAAGATCCATCGCAGCGTTCTTCGGTTTGCGGAGCAGGGCTATTCTGTCATTTACTACGCGTTCTCATGGTTATTTGGCATGGTATGCTTGTCTCATGTTGACTTGTCTCACACGTTCTGACACTATCACAGTACGTCCACCTCAACCTGCCAACGGAAGTCCTCAACCCTACCCATCTGTGGCTCAAGTACCCACACACTGCTCTCGCTGCGCCAGTGAAATTATTCTATCTCATTCAAGCTGCATTCTACGTTCATCAAGTACTAATTCTGAACGCCGAGGCGCGTCGAAAGGATCACTGGCAAATGATGGCTCACCATGTTATCACGATCGCGCTGGTCCTCACCAGCTACTTCTATTCCTTTACCCGCGTTGGATGCCTTATAATGGTCGTAATGGATTGGTGCGACATATACTTACCTGTGAGTTTCGCAGTTGTCCCATTCCTAAAGGTATTCTGATCATGACCATTCATATCTCCAGTTGGCGAAGATGTTCCGATACCTCAACCTTACCACCCTTTGCGATGTCACCTTCACGTTTTTCCTGCTGTCGTGGTTTGTCACCCGACATGTTCTCCTCATCTACGTTATCAAATCTACCTACTACGAAGTTCCGAATATTGGATACGACTGGGCTCCTGAGCGTGGTCACTACATCACACAACCCTTATACGTCGCCTTCGTCACAATGCTGGTTGCACTACAGGTAAGAAAGTTGGTTCCACTGTATCGTGAGCCGAAAGCTCACATTTGCAACCAGATTCTCCAAATTCTCTGGTCATGGATGATCTGCAGGGTTGCGTGGCGTGTGGTTAGCGGGCATGGAGCCGAAGATGAGCGCAGTGATTCCGAGCTGTAAGTCGTGTCTATCTGTCCTTTCCATACCCCCTGTTCATCACACTGTTGCAGCGACGAGCAGCAAAAGAAGGAGAGATGATTAATACCACCAATATTCATGGACTGTTAGAATGGGAGCGGGCTCTCTGGATTCAGATATATGCTAATCGTCGGATTGCGGGCGTACTCTGCTGAGAGTAGTATCATATGTTTTTATCGCATATATACCTGATATACTTGAGAAATGCTTTGGGTATCCACACTGTCCGAGGTCGAAACGGAGGGGAGGTTATCAAGGTTGCACGTGATATTTCCTTATCGGTCCATCACGCTGCTCACATCGCAGTTGTGACGCAGCACTCGCAGCTTTGACTTGGCTCTGAACTTGTGGCTCTTGGTTTCCTCCCAATCCTCTCGAAATCCTCGTTTTTCATTGTCTTCTCTTGTATTCGTACACACGGATATGATGGCAAGCTTTATGAGCTACTTTGTTGGGAGGAGAGATCCGAAACAGTCGGCGAGGGAAGCTATCGTGGGGCTACGGCAGCAGCTACAGATGATAGAGAAGAAGGAAGAGTATCTACAGAAGAAGATAGACGAGGAGATGAAGAAGGCCAAGGCGAATGCTGTATCCAATAAGAACGGTGAGCACCCCGATCTTCCCAAATGGTCTCGTGCACAGCACCCCGTAGTAGTTCTGAACTCGGCCTCGTGTGATTGCATCTTCCTCAGTTGCCAAGCAAGCTCTATTGCGAAAGAGAGCGCACGAACAAGAGCTGGATCGACTATCAGGAACACGACTACAACTTGAAACACAGGTGAACACGCTTGAATCTGCCAATTTGAATGCGGAGACTATGCAAGCTATGAAGAAGGGTGCTGATGCTCTCAAGGCTATTCACGGCCCCATGTACGTTTATGCCACTCGTGTGGGGGCGCTGATGATTGTGCTGACTTCTGGTGTGAAACAGGAACATGGATAAAGTCGATGCGACAATGTCCGCTATCCAGGAGCAGAGAGAGATCGCGAACGAGATATCGGAAGCGATTTCTAATCCTGTGGGAGCAGGTCTGGATTTCGACGAGGTGAGCCTCTTTCGTCGTCAACAAAGACGTGATGCTGAATTTATCTATTAGGAGGAGTTGAAGAACGAGTTGGCGGAATTGGAGGAAGAAGAGCTGAACAAACGATTGATGGACGCGGATCACGTTCCTTTGCATGCGCCAGCAGGACGCATGAAGTCTCCGGAGAGTGAGTCATTCTTCTATGCCACATATCTACCTGCTCACCCCATCGGTTTTAGTACATATAGCAGAGGAAGACGACGAGGAAGCGCAGCTCAAGGAATTACAAGCTGCTCTGGCGATGTGATCGTCGTCCGATTTCCTTTCATTCCATTCCCTCCACCAGGCCCATCCTTGCTGTTATATTACCCCCGCGGCTCACACGCCCCGTCTCATCGCCTCATCACACCATCCTTCATGATCTTGGTATTACCCACTCGATTGTCTTAATATTATATAGCCCGTACGACCGCCCAATGCAGAAGATGCTGTACTTTTTTTCCCCCTAGTGAATCCGGATCTCCCTTTCACTGTTCAATTAGCACTGCGTTACGATTTCGTTTGACAAGATGACCCTAGGAAGGGCGACGTAGGTATACATATGATACGCGTGAAAGCTTTGTGATTAGACGACTTGACGGGATGTAAATAGCTAGAGGACTGCGACGATGATGTTGATGACGATTGGGAGAACGAACGATGCAACCTTTTACCAAGGAGGAAGAACAAATGCGAATAATGCGAATAATAGGCACACAAAAAAGCTGCAAGAAGACAAGCAAAGGTCCCGTGAACGTCAACTATCATCACACACAACAGAGGCAGGTGTCATCTAAAGCTCACATACGTCGGATGGGTAGGGTGTGTGGGCGGGGAGTAGTTTCGTGTCATGAGAATCCTCGAATGCCGAGGACGCGTCTAACGTCACTGGTGAATCGTAGCGAATCCAGCACGGGTAACAAGTCAAGGAGAGCCTCGTCGTGAGGGTCTTGTGTCCAGCCTTCTATGGGTATCCCGTTCGCTACAAGCAGGATCACGTCAATACGGACATTCATGTAAGTGAGTGTGGGACAATGAACGAACCTTCATTAATCCAATAACTAATTGGAGAATTGTCTACGAGGCATACAGTCGCTAAATCTTGTTCTACGACCGATAGATCCTTGAGGTAGGTTCCATTGGGGAGTTGTGTGCATGACTGGCCAAAGGCGTTGACTTCGTAGCCCTGATGAGGGGCTGAAGAAAGTGGCTCACCTCGCGGAATAATCGACGGACCAGGATTCCTCGACCGGCATCAAGCCAATCAATCACCGGATCCGCGTATTCCTGCATAGATGCTGTGAATATAACCAGGGTATACCATCCGGAGACCTACAGGAACGTTTAACAAAACAAGATAGATTATGAAGGAATCAAAGATCAAGGGACATTCACCTTTCGAAGAAAATAGTCCACATACGGTCGCTTGTACACATGATATAAAGTACTCTTGCCTCCCAACACCACTTCCACAATCTTGCCCGCACTTTTATCTCTTCGACCGAAGAGGCCACCGAGGCCGAATAGACTCCAACCTGATCTGGCTTGGTGGATCGGTCGAGAGGTGGAGTGAATGAGGGTTTCGTCGAGGTCGAGAACGAGGGTCTTGGGGAGGAAAACGGGTGCTTTGCGAGCTGGGGGATGTTGTGTTGATTCGGGGGTTGTCGGTGTTGTTGTGGAAGATCGTGAGGGCGGCAGCGAAGGGGGAAGTGGGGTTTGGGGTGATGTTGCCATCTCGGATTGGGAATCGATGTGCGGTTGGGGGTCAACTTCTGAGATGAATCGGGGCATGGCAGGGTGCTGGGTATTTGGTGACGATGAGGGTATTGACGGCGTTGTTGGTGGATGTAATGGGGCAGGAGGCGGGGGGAGTGCGGGTGATGGTTCTGATGTCGGTGGAGGTAAGACTATTTTCTCGTCCCTGCTCTCGTCCTCACTATCCTTCTCATCCGTCTCTGCGCCCTCTTCGACAGCAACCTCATGCTGTGTCCGCACAATGCCCCGACGAGTGATGGATGTCCAGAGAGCCGCAAGGCTATTCCAGAGTATCAGGAACACGCGAATAAAGAAGACCCTGCGGAGAGCGCTAGTGGTGTCTGAAGGGTGTTTGGGACGAATAGCGGTTCCCGAGACAGATACAGAATGTCTTCGTGCAGATGCAGGTGGTGGAGGGAGAGAGGCCACTGGAGAATGGGCGAATACGATGCCTGGGGGTAAAGACATTGATCGTTTGGGTGTATGCGGAAGGTGATGGTAGCCAGGCGGTAGACCCAATGCAACAGATGTCCTCACGCGTTTCAGCTGGTACTCTCCACGACGGTCAGACGTTGGATCGTAGACGAGATTGGGCGGGGATTCGGTGGTGGGCGTTGAGGGTGGCGCTCTGGGAGAGGCGAGGACGTCGAACTGGCGGGAGAGGTAGGTGAGCGAATTCATGGTGCGAGTAATTAGGAGTGGAGCAATTGGGGAGAACCAGCAGTTGCCGGAGAACAAGGATTGGGGATTCAGCCAGGATCAAAGTATTGGGGTCGCTATAATAACGGCACTCGGAAGGCACACTCGCTCGTTCCACCCTCCGACGCCTGTGAACGACGTGACCACAAACGTGACTCTCTTCGCCCGCGTGGCTTGACAGCCGCACATATCTCCGCGCCCCATGCTCAATCCCGTGTGTACATGCACTCATCTAGTATTCACCATCTATACGATCTACCTCACAACATATATCTAAACCCGCGAGGCTTCCCCTCAACCCCCTCCCTCCTCTCCATCTCCTCATTCAATCTCGCCAGATGCCATCTCAACCCCAAACACATCAAGATCGCCAGCCCATTCGTCGAAATACAAATTGCGTAACTGTATCGATACGACGGACCCCAGGCCGTTGGCCAAACGTATCTGTTTCCAGCAGATTAAGTTAGGATGATGACTTCGGATCAAGATAGAACTTAGAACAGCGGTGACTTACGATCCAGCGATGTTCCCCAACTGCGAAAACGCATTGATAAACGCAAGTGCCACTGCACGTTTTGCAGGTGGTCGTGCAAACGTGTTGCTTATCCACGTCAAGAAGCAAATGAATCCCGAATAACTCTGAGCCATCAAGAACCTGCAACATCGTGTTTTCCGTCAGTTCGCGGAGTCACACAAGATGGATATGAACGCACAGGGAGATATATCGAGCAGCGGTGTTCATCGTGCACATTGCGATGATGAACCCAACGATACCAAAGAACAACGGAACGACGATATGATAAAACCGATCCCCACTTTTATCAGAATGTCTACAAATCAATCATCAATCAGAGCGATTCCAATTACGAGCAAGGAAATCAACGACGAACCTGGTATCAGCGAAAGCGACAGCAGTAGCAAATATCCAAGGCGGCGCACACAATAACAGCGTAACAGTAGTCGAGTATCCCATAGTAGCGCTCAGAGTAGGGAAGAACGCGTTAAACGACAACGAGACGACCATACTCGTCAGCGCCAACGCCATCCAATACATTTTCCAATCCGACATGGCCAGAACCAATCCCTCCATATTCGACCCATGAGCATGCACCGTCTTCCCTTGTCCCGTCTCGTCAGAATCAGAAACACCAACATCCTCGATCATCCGGACTTCCGCCAGGCGCATCTCCAGAGGAGAGAGGAAATGATGAGAAGTAGAGGGGAAATCTGGAAGGATAAAAACAGCGCATACAGCCACGAAGACAGTGACTAAACTTTAATCAAAACCCAACCACAACCAATAAAAACCAATTCAATCTTACTTGCGCCCTCAATGTAGAACAACCACCTCCAAGCAGAATGCCCAAGTTTCCCTTGCATTCCATCCAAAACACCAGAAGCGAGTAAGGATCCAAAAGCGTTGCTAATAAGACTTCCACATGAGAGTAGGGCAGTACGCACGCCCAACTCGCTACGTTTGTACCATTTTGATAATAGGAAGAGGGCGCCTGGGAAGAATGCTGCTTCGACGAAACCGAGGAAAAATCGAGTAAGGAGTGCTCCGGTGAAATTGGTTGTGATTCCTGTTTTGAGCCACATTGGTTGACATTAACATGTGTTCTGGGGGGGGGGAGGGGGAGACTCACCTGTGAGAATGGATATGATACCCCAGATTATCATACAACATGGAAGGTATATCGAAGGTTTGCCGATATAATTCAAAAACATGTTTCTGAAAGTGTCCCATCAGTTCCGTCGTTTTATGGATGTAATACTGGAAGGAACGCGTACGAGGGGATTTGCATCAATATATATCCGACGTAGAGGATACTCAGTATCGTGTTGAACTCTTGACCTTTGAGACCGAGGTCTTCTTCGAAACCTCGTAACCTCGCTGCTCTGTACAACACGGGGTATGAGAATCATTAAATAAATTGTGACACGAAGGAAACTCACGATGCATTATTTCGGTCGATCTACCAGGGAGACCAAACCAGTTCAGCACGACCCACAAGCCCATTAAAAAAGGAAAGCACGAACATAATTCAAGATATAAATCACAATCAAAATCGACATTCTCAAGTCCAACTTCCTCAACAACTTCCTCTCCATCTCCTTCCTCGCCTCACTCCCCCCAAACTCAGCGTCGTCCACAATTCCAAGAGCGTCTTGTTCCTCGACATCTTTGTTATCAACGTTCGAACGTCCAGAGTTCAACGAGGAAGACATGATCAAGACCCAACCAAAGCGCACGCGAGGTGATTACCGACCGATGGGAGATGTAGTAGTAGACCCCGAGCTCGGACTTGGATTGGTGCTCAAAGGGGTGTATTCGTTGGCGTTTGGACGCGTCTGATTCCACCAACGCGAAGGTAATAAGAAATCTAGCAGAACGTGTCGCTTATATTGTTCGGACGACATCGTTTCCTTCGGAGTTCGGGAAGAAAATAGAGATCGATAGGTCCTGGAGGGTCGTCGGAAAAATCGTGTCTTCGGTGAGTTGCCGTTCTCTACCGCTGGATGAGGAGGCTCGAGGGCGAGGACCTTTGGTGGTGGAGGTGGGAAACACGAGGCTGCAATCGGCACTCGGACCGGCCTACATTCTGGTTTCGGGCAGACACATCCAAAGAACTCGCTCTTCGAGTCGGGTACCCCGGCAGGGATCTGCGTAGACTTCACGATCGGCAGCTGAGAACAGGTGGAGGGTTGGATACCACCAACGCAGGGAGTTACTTATCTTAATTATCAGTTCTCAAATGCGGACATGGTGGCGAGCAGGAGACAGGTACGGTTTCTCAACCAAGCTCATAGTGAGAATATTGTAGGATGCATATGGCGACTGTACCGGGCCAGTATTGATATCGGGTGATTGGATGAAGAGTGTGTTGGGCACTCACTGTCTCCTCGATAGACGTCCAAGTGTATGATACCAGATTAGTACGTGGCGCTTCTAAAAAGACATGGAGGTGGACGATAGCCTAAGGTATTGGCAGTGCATTGGCCCATTAGGACTGTCTACAATATGAGGGTCAATCAAGAATGACTTAGACAACAACAGGGAACGGGGATTTGTTGGGGATTTGTTTGTCCGACTTGGGCACTCGCTCAGCGTGTCAAGTTCAGGTTGTTCAACACATCCACACAAGTTACGCTAAAACCGACCGTGCCATGCTTGGTTTACCATGATTTTAATTCAACTTGACTAGCTTCACTCCTAGCACAAGCAGCTATTTTATTGTGTCCCTCAAGCTTGGGCCTCTGTATCGATGGGTCGCTCGACGGAACCCTACGACCTTTGAGATAGTCAGATTCTGCAAAGGTGTCACCAAGGCTGAATCTCTACTGACCTGCCTGCACCTTGCCGTCTCCCTTCCTTCCTTTTCCTCGCTGTTGGTGTGAGTCTCCCTGATGTCATTGTTCACGCATACAAGGCTCATCTCACCCAGGATGGTCCAACAGTCTTCCCTGCTCTGCACCATCCCTCGAGCAATACTTGAAAACATTGCCAAAGCTGTCTTGCTGGATCCGATTGGCCCTCCAAAAAATCATCCCTGCCCTGCTCGCTACATGTAAACAAATCAATTTCACATTGCTTTCGACAACCCCAACTCAAGTTCTCTGCAGTCGCGTCTTCAAAACCTCCTTCCCTCGCAGCCCTCTCAAACGGAGGTCACGCGAAAACGAGATCCTCCCCGTCCATTTCGCAGATCAGTTGCGCAAGGACTGGGACACAATTCTTTGCATGTGCCGACTTTGGAAGAGAGGTCCTGGGAAGTGGTCTTGATGATGGTGGAGAATGATGGGAGGAATCAGATTCAGCTCGAAGCTGTGGGTGTGGATTTGTCTGTGGATTTGTTTATTAGGGCAAGGTTTTGATTCCCTTGCAATGTGGCTCCGTTGGTTCTTCATGATGGAAGGTACTCCATTTCGTCTTCGTTCGGTTCATCAATACTCACCTAACCCCGCAGAGAAACTCGCTAAGGATGTTCCTCAAGATAGGTGGCAGATGATCGGTCTCGTCACCCCCTTCGTCCATTGGGTACGCCTCGCTCCCGTTTCATCCCAGCCTCCTTACTAACATCTTATACAGTATCCATCTTTCTACACTCCTGGCATCACTACGAACCCCCTCTCGTCCACTCCGACCTCTCTCCTGCCCAACCCCACTCATCTTGAGCCACATGCAGTCCCTGGCCAATCTATTGCTCCCCATCCAAAATCCACAAAGAAATCCCACATTTTGGTCACCATCTCCACCTCATGACCCCTCTCACAACAACTGCAGCCAAACTAATCTATTTTGCCAGTTGTGAAGTTGTACCCATTCAGATTTGTGATGTGTTGCTGCTGTTGAGGCAGTGAAGTACCCAACGAAGGATGGTATATATGAGTTTAATGTGTTTTTGCAGGTGAAGTTGGAGGAGGCTCTGAGGTGGAATTGATAGGAGGGTGTTGAGGGGCATAGGGAATGTGATGAGAGGGTGGAGAGGATGTCATTTTTTCTGCTCAGACAGGTAGTGGGTGTATCTTACAAAATTGTGAAATGATATCCATTCAATTCCTGCCACTGTACATCTGGAAAGTTGATAGCTCTTGTATACTAAGTGACATCAAGACCACAATATAGTATTCTCTGTTCACTATAGACATCTTCTTCAATGTTGCTTTTAAATTGGACACCAAGATGTTGTTCCTATGACTATGAACAAGTTAGACTTAAGTGACTGGCACCACATTACTATTGCTCTTTCATCTACTGTCAATGAATTAAAGTCATGCTACTTTTACTGATAAAATTGAAGTCAACATAATTCACTGCATGAAGCTCCTGCATGCATTCACAGATTCAGAAATTGAAGCCTGTCCATGGACTGGGTTGTCTCTTTATCCCACTATCACCAAGTAGACATGTGTGCTTTCTTAGTGTTATCTTTACACTTTGTCTATGTTAGCTTACAGTTTTTACAACCCTGATGAGATTTATGGCTTGGCTGTTAAGATGGTTACTTCAACAAAGTATATGGTGTAAGACTTGGATACTTCTCTGATGGTATCTAGGCTACGGCCCCAGAAGTAGAATGACAAGAGGATGGGAGACTATTAGAGGTTTCCAGACAGATGATCAGACAAGGATCGAGTTGGGACAATGCAAATAAAGATAACAATCTATATTGACAAAGTGAACAAGATGGGGAATACTAGCAAATACAGGGAAGTATTTATACTAAGGCGAAGCACAGTTCATAGTCCACATTCTGTAGTCTGTAGTCAGGATGAATAAGACAGTAGTGAGAATGAGTTGAAGTGAGTCAGGGGAATAGGAGTCCATAGTTAGGGGTCCATGGTCTGTAGTCCACAGTTGATGGTCTGGATCTGGGAGTCAGAGATATAGGACCTGCAGCCCATGGTCCAGGTCATACTGGAAGGTGGAGTGCTGATGTAGTAGAGTCAGAACGATGAAGGTTTGGGTGTGAATGAAGGATGATGCACTAGAGATTGGATGTGCAGGAACAAGGATGTATTGAAGGGATGTTGAAGGGGTATGAGCACGTTGTCAGATCCAGACAGTGGTCATATCTGAGTCCCCTCCTTTCTTCTTACTTATCATTCGCACATCCTCCTCCCTCCTTCCTTCTCACCTCAGTATCCCTCACCTCTACTTGCCCACCTCAGTCTGCATGTTGTATCAATTTCTATTGCAATTTGTTTTGTTTTTGTTTTGTTCTTCTATATCCACAATCATTAGCCACAATTCACTCCAAGCTGTCCCTGTTTCAGAATGATCAGACCAAGAAGCGCTGTGAGAGGTATCTAGGAAACGACACGAGAGACTCCTTTCATTGTCAATTATGCCCACCCCCCCCCATTACTAGAGCGACATTATAGTCTA
>KL197709.1:1051847-1061873 GCA_000697665.1 Jaapia argillacea MUCL 33604 | reverse complement strand
TCCAGGAAGGTCTGGATAGTACAGCCACAGGGCTGTGTGAGGCTATGGGAAGGCTCTGCAGGACCATATGGAAATCCATATGGACAGGCATAGCCCCATCAAGAGCCTATATGGACCAACAGAGAGTATTGGACATTGTAAATATTCGCTTTTTCCAGTATTTAGAATTTGTATTTATTACACAGCCTTGGACTAGTCTATAAAAGGACAGCCCAAAGTGAAATTGAACAACTTTTACCCTCTGAATTACAGCTTGAGAAAATCATTAGACGGAGCCAAGTCCAGTCCTAGCAGACACTGATCAGTATTTGAGGCCGAGAGTGATGAAGATAAGATTATCAGAAATTGATCATTAGTTTTGAGGCACACTACTACCGGAGGCTTTTCATTCTCGGTGCTTCTCTTGAATATCCACTAACTCTATTATTCCTGATCAACGACGATCCTGAACGATTTGTTGGTATTGGTTTGGTTTACCTACCCCCCACTTTAATTGATTGTCAACGTCCCTTGTGTTTAGGAGGAATAGGATTGTAGTACTTGATGATCCATATATGGAAGGATCAGATATCTGCAAGAAGTGTTGAATAACAAGAAAAATGAAAATAGGCATAGTGCAGTGTGATTCTTAACATTGTCTCATAGTGGTTGTGAAGCCAGCTGATTCTATGAATCCCTTCTGTTCTCAGATACAGATCTTATCTAAGCTCTAACCTCCTCTCACTATCAATGTCTTCAGAGCTTAAACCAGGAGCTTTATATAGTGGTGATACAGCAGATACAGGTATTTAGCCTTGTCTGAAGTGTAGAAACACAAGATACATCATACAAAGTGGGATATCAGAAGTAAAGAAAGTTGATCAATTCTATAGTACTGAAATCAGGTTTAGAAGTGAAAAACTGGAGGAGTAAAGTTGAACACATACCAAGCTGATGATCATTGATAAGGGAATGAAAGATTCTCTCACACTCTTCTTCATCAGCCCAAAAGGACTCAGAATTTATCTCCAAACTTTTGGTGGCCTTCAAAAGTATATTTAAAATTTCCAATGCTTTGACATCATACAACATTTGTTGAAATATTGCCTCCCAAGTTATTGTGCCACAATGAAGAAAGGAGTGCTTTGCAATTACAGCACTGGCTAGATGAAGGTAAAATATGCAAATGATATATATTAATGCTGCATACCAGCAATGGCATAAGTTGCTTGTTGATGGGTTGAAAGTTCAATGGTCTGGAAAATTATAACATTAAAATCCAAAAGTAGCAATAATAGAGCACACCTGAGGTTGAAGCCAGTTACAGAAATTGTTCAAAAGTGAGTGAAACTTGTTCTATACAAGTAAAACCCAGTCAAGTCAAGATAGATAAAAACACTGGAAGAAGAGTCATTCAGCCACTTACTTTCTACTCATAAAATTAAAGTATTGAATAAAGAACCAACAAAAAGATAAACAGATGATAATGTCACTACGCACGAACTGGTATGATAGAGAACATGAGCTGGCTGAGAGACTGGGGCCAAAGTGGACAAAGCACTCACTTGCTGTTGATGGAACCCAGGGAGCAGAGAACATGAGCTGGCTGAGAGACTGAGGCCAAAGTGGACAAAGCACTCACCTCCTGTTGATGTAACCCAGGGAGCAGAGAATATGAGCTGGCTGAGACTGGGGCCAAAGTGGACAAAGCACTCACAAACTGTCAATGCAACCCAGGGAGCAGAGAACATGAGCTGGCTGAGACACTGGGGCCAAAGTGGACAAAGCACTCACAAACTGTCAATGCAACCCAGAGAGCAGAGAACATCAGTTACCTGAGTGACTGAGGCCAAAATTTATCAGGTACTAACCTTCCATAGATACCAAGATAATACACTTTGAACACATTTCTCAAAAAGTAACTCTTCTTGATCTCTATACCCTTTATATACCAACTGATAAGCTCTGTATCTGTTATCAGTTGAGACTTATAATACTGAAAACTTCTCACCTTTTAACTCCCCATTTTCCACACAAATCTAAATTATTCTTCTGAATACACACGAGTAGCTGCCTTAATGCATCATCATCAAGGGCATCTGTAGTTTTCTCCAGCAACTTGCCACAGTTTGTATCTGGCTTATCCATATCTATACAAGATGTGAATGATAGATCCTATCTAGAGATGAATAATTCTTTCCTTGAAGTTGAACATCCATTGAAGGTGGAAACTTTGTTTCATTAATAACCTTTGCATATTCTTCAGTGAAACAATTAGAGGCAGATCTAGATGCCTCATCAAAGGCATCATCCTCATCCCATCCATGGCTTGTTAGGAATTGCTGAGTCTGCAACACAAAATCATCAAATTTTGTGTATATCACAATCACTGGAACTGCAAAGCTTTCACTTATAATTCTCCACCAAAGAGCAACTAATACTCACCTGCTCCAGGATCACACTCCTGGAAAAATCTCGCCTCTGCTCCTGTCAAGAGACGACTGGCATTGTCTGTTGGGAGACAGTACCTTGACATATAATCAATCAATACCAGGCCTATTGGACAGAACACTGATACCCCACCAAATAGCATGCAACTGTCTCTGGGAGGCTGTCTCCATCCCTCGCCATTTAATGAAGTCTTGTACAATCTTGAATTCCTCAGTGGATCCACATTCAAATCCACGGGAATCATGAAAAATATATCCAGGATTGGCCTCAAATATCATCTCATTCTCGATGTTGTGTACACCCCGCTGTTGCTTGATGTTGGCACAGATCGAATGATTGAGTCGTCTACTACATACCTCCCTGCTTGGTGCAACGGCTGAGAGGTCAATCTGGTAGGCAGACGATGTGCGATCAGGGAACACTCCTCGCAGTGATGTCCAATCCGCCACCTACCTCCTCGCCCTTGGAGTTGTAGATCTTTGGCTGATCCGTCGTGTTGCAGACCTTTTGGAGAATCATTGTCTTTCCTGCATTTGCTTTGCCCATCACCAGAACGCGGAATTGGCTATACCTCTCCCTGAGTCGAAAGGTTCAGTTGTCCATGAGATGATAGTCCTAGTGAGAGTTGCGAAAGATGACTTGACGATCGATAGCGACGAGAGCCTGTAAGTATCAGTGAACACTGCATTGTCGCAATGGGGACACCTCGGCGAAACACCCGTCTCTTCTTTTTGCGTCGTCGACGAGCAAATCATTCGTGGCTGACTCTGGCTCACATCCTTGGCCTCCACCATAATTCTCATCTACGCTGAACGCTTCCCACTCTGTCTTTCCAACCATCTCGAATGCAAGCCGCACCGTTCATTCGCCATGTCTCCAACTGAGCCAATGCCCTGTCTAGTCGTCCCAGGGTAGCCTCTGGAGTTGGCTACGTGGTTGCCTTCACTCCAAAGTGTTCGCGCCACATCTCCACTCACTCACATGCAGCTGATGAGATGCCCACGACCGCTTCGCCTGCAGGATTCTCCAACACAACTTCAGACACGACGCCCCATCTGAACTTTCAACAAGGAGGAGCAGCCGGAGACTGGCTTTTGGGTCTGACTGTGACTCTCGGCTACAGCCAGTCTCTACGTGTCGTGAAGTATTGAAAGGGCCAATTGTACGTCTGAACCTCCCTGCGCTGGTGCTCTAGCTTATCTCGATCATAGTACTTTGGGTTTGAGAGAGTTGACGCTTTGGGGTTTGGGAAATCTCGGATATGGGATAACGTTCAGGTTTTGTTGTTGGCTACTACGAGCGGGTTGAGGACCCTCCGTGTAGATTCTACAGCAGACGTTTTTGGGATGTGGGTATCGTTAGGCGGACACGTCCCCTCCCACCTCAACCTCAACCACCCATCGTACCAATCCAAGGACTTGCTCATCCAATGCTCCCTTACATCGCACTAAACCCCGCTCCCCCTTCCGTCCCTGCCTCTCCAAACCAAAACCCAGCCCCACCCCCACCTCACCCACCCTAACACTCTACCCCCACCCCACCCACATCCCACGAACCCTCGCGCACGTGTCAGTGCGAATGCCACCCTTACCTTACGACAAGTTGTTGAACTCGTCTAAACATTTCCTTCATTCGTTCTTTGACTTTTTTGAAGTGGTTGCCAAGGGAAGTGGAGTTGGAGAGGTTGGAGGTGAGCGCGCCTGTTAGACCACCTTATGATTTGCCTGTCGGGTGCATACCCCGTCTTAAAGTCTTTCGGGGGCCTTTGAATTCTGTTTTGGCTGTTCTCGGTGGTGGTGCGTCTGGTCCGGGGTTAGGGAGGCAAGGAGGAGAAGGAGAAGTGGAAGTAGAGATTGTCGGGAGCGAGCCGGAAGAATGTGAGGATGGGTGGCATGAAGAGTTAGAAAGAGCTGATACTTTTGGAGTGGGCCATCATCATGATCATGGGCATGGGTTTGGTGTTGTCCCCGCTGGTGGTGGTGGGGGTATCAGTGGCATGCGGGGGGGAATAAGAGCGTTAGAGCTGGCGATGTTACTTTGGTTCTTGGTATGTTCTTTCTCCGATTCTCCCTATCTTCCGCCAGGATTTGTCGCATTAAGCTGATTTGGACGTTGGTCGCAGGTCCCCTAACTACCCCCCATCGCGTGACCCGCTTAAGCGTGAGTATTCGCGAGTTGACTTGGGACGACGAGTTGTTACATTGTGTTGGGTGGGCGTTTGGGCCTGCGTTGAGAGCGTTGGAGATAGCTTGGGGGGTTGGGAAGGTTAGGGATGTGAGTTCCACTTTTGGTTCTCCCTTTCGAGCATATATCGTCCTCTCATGACATCGAGTTTTCGTTGTCGTTTTCGTTCGTTATCTTTTTCCCTCGTTGTTACCTTTTGTCGTTGTCATTCACCTTTCTCGCTTTCATTCATCATCCCCTTTGTCATTTTCATTCATCTTCACCTTTTTTCGTGTTCATCCCTCGCCTTCATATCCCACCTCGAAGCTAACATACTTTTCTTTCGGTATGGATATAGGATACCCTAGTAACCTTGGGAGCCGAACACCTAACCCGTCTCCCAAACCTCCAATCCGTACAACTCTACCACATCTCTTCCGGTCCACATAAACGCAAGTCAAAAAGACCTCCTCCGGACCTTTTCCATCGTATCCATGATTACGACGACGACGATGGAGACGGAGACAGTGGACACGGCCGGCGTCAAGAAATGGACGACGAGTACGTTCGTGAGGCGTCCAACTATCTCAATAGTCAAACAGTAGATGAAGGCCATCGAACCTTACCCCAAAATAGCTCTGGTGGGGAGGAAGAAGGATTGGAGCTTGCTCGTCGAGTACCGATTTCGTCGTGGCGACATACTCGGAGGGAGAGGAGTCTTTGGATTGGGGCTAGAGGGAGAGGAGAGGGGAGGCATGTTAATAGGGAACGGAGGAGGGTAAGGGGAGGCTTCGGGAGTGGGATGCGTGGAGTTGGGCGTGGGCGTGTGGGGCTTGGTGGAGGTATTGGTGCACATGCGACGATTCCCGCAGACAATGGGATGCATACGACAACTCTGGAAGACTAACCGGTCACTGGTGTTCGACATCTCGGACGTATCGCTGTTCAGACACGGGAACAACACCCTGAAACACGGCCACTACTATCATCTCAACAACGCGCCGTCGAAGATCAGGATCTTCGCGTTGAACATCTAGCAGTTCAACTCAGGGATGCCGAAACGGGTTTTAACACGGCGTACACTGCTATGCAATCACGTAGTGACGTCCTTCGTGATCGCGGTCTTGATCGTAATGTCCCCGCTGGGTATACTGAGGATGAAGCTAACTAGGTTGATGGCCGAGTTCCAGATTCATAGGGCTCGGTTTCTTGAGGTCGTAAGGAGGAAGGAGGAGAGGGAGAGGGTTCATCAGGAGGCGGTTGATGAGTTGCGTGCTTTGAGAGCGGCTGTTGATGTGTCTGAAAAGGGTTGTATTTGTCGATGGTCAGTGGATGTACACGCAACGATCGACATTGCACATATCCAAGTTGGCGAGCAAGCCAAGAGAGATATTTCATAAGTAATGAATTTAACAGTCGACTATTCAACCGACTACGGGAGTCTACAGTTCAGTAAAGTCAGCGAAGTCAAGCAGCCGAAGCCAAATCGAAGGAGCTTCGGCAAATGCCGACTTACATCGATCAGTGATCAGCCGATTGCTACTTCCATTTTTGGACCACTACGCTTCGGCCATACCTCGGCGTATCTCATGGCTTCCTCCACACTATCGCTGTGGCTGAGATTCCCCTCTGCTCCCATCCTCGATAGCACCTCTCACTTTGCCCTAGAGAATTCACTCTGCTACAATGGCTGCGTCTGTCCTCCTGTTACACCCAACAACTCCACCAACCTACCATCGCATCATATCCCCCACTCTCCAAATCTCCACAGACCCAACAACTTCCATCCCAGTCGGCTTACTCGCCTGCCAACGTACGCCCCTCCCCTCCTTTTTCACCCTCAACGTGCCTCACCTGGCCTTGAAAATGATGCTTCCAACTTACAGGCGATCCCCTCCTTCGTGAATTATCCACCACCGTCGTATCATCCAGGATATCCCAGCCAACCTCTGTTCCACAAAACAACAAAAAGAAGAAGTCGGCGCAACCTACACCTCCATCAGAGTCTCTACTAGAAGTCTTACTCCACGACACTATCCTCTTCCCAGAAGGCGGAGGCCAACCATCTGATATCGGTTTGATAACCACACCAGGTGGTGAGACGTGGGAAGTAGTTGAAGTGAAGAGATTTGGCGGACATGCCGTTCATTTCGTCAAAACGCAATCAGGTCCAGGGGACATCGAAACGGCTCTAAATTCATTCAGGGCTGGTGAGAAGGTGCTTGTCCAACTTGGTGAGGAAGGGTTCAAAAGACGTTTAGATCATGTGAGTCACCACCCCTCACTACTCAACACTCCCTAGGTCAACTAACCCAATCATGTAACAGATGTGTATGCACACATCCCAACACCTCCTCTCAGCCCTCCTCGAAACCCACCTCTCCCTCCCAACCCTCTCCTGGTCCCTAACAACCTACCCATCCCCCTCTTACGTCGAGATCCCCCGCCCTCTCACCCCAGCCGAAACGACTCTCATCCAAGACCTCGCAAACCGCCTCGTATTCGAAGGACGAAGTGTCCACATCGAAGTGGAAGAAATGCACAGTGGGAATAAACCTGGAACCGAACTCGTACAAATTGGTGAGGGAGAGGGAGTGAAGAAGAGGTCTGTTGGGAAGGGCGTTCCGGAGGATTATACAGGGGGTGTAAAGAGGGTTGTCGTTATTGATGGAGTCGATCGCAATCCGTACGTTCAATACTCCTTCCTCACTTCTTTCCCAATTACAATTCTCGTTTAAATTATAGATGTTGTGGAACCCACCTACCAACCCTACACAACCTCCAACTCTTCATCCTCCCCACATACGAAACCGTAACTCGCACCTCCACCTCTCCCTCCACCTCTCCCTCCACCCCAACAACAACAACAGCCCGCATATCATTCCTCTCCGGCCCTCGTCTCCTAACCCACCTTTCAACAACCCACTCACTCCTAACCTCCACATCCTCCATCCTCTCCTGCGGCCCTCCCCTCGTTCCCGAACGAACAGAACAAATAGTCGAAGAACGAAGAAGAGCTACGAAGCGGGTTGGAGAACTTAAGAACGAATTGGCCGATTTGGTGGCGGGTGGTTTGGTCAGTGAGATTGGGACGAAGCGAGAGGGGGAGGACGGGTTGGTTGTGGTGAGGAAACATAGGATAGATGATAACGCCTCGAATCCACTCTTTCTCCTCCAATCCATTTCGACATCCGTTATCAACTCCACCTCCGCCTCCAACCCAACACTGAAATACCTTATCGTACTGTCATCTACGACCTCGCTACAAAGTGCGAATAGTATGACTACGATTTTGGTGTTTGGGTCTGAGGAAGGTGCTGTTAAAGGTGTCGGGGAGAGGTTAAGGGCACGGTTGGGAGTGAAGGGAGGGGGGAAGGGTATTAGGTGGAGTGGAAAGTTTACAGGGGTTTGGATGGAGGAGAGGGAGGGGAACGTGCTTGAAGAGGTGGTTGAGGAGGTTAGGACGACGGGAAACTAGACTCGTGTACGTCCTTCCCCAGGCGATTTGCACCATAGATGGAGAAATATAGCCCAGTTTACAGCGGAGGTCGACTCGTCAACTGCTGACTTGTAACGCACCTCCATACGTTCCTGGCCATAGACATAGCGTGAGGTCATACGGGCGCACGAATAGCCGCAGACGTAAATTGATACCAGGCTACATACGGAACTTACACAATAAAAATACAATTAGCTCTTGACGTTCATAATCGTTCTCAACAATGTACATCGGTGCAGTTGCCAGCGAATCCCCAATCACTTTCTGAGCTTGCGCCTAGCGAACGAAATTAATAAATGTCTGCTCCCAGATACCCACACCAGTAATGGAAGGAAAGACGAACCTCTTTGGCTTAAACTCTGCATCATAGGTTTTGAAAAATTCCACAGGCAAAGTGGCGTCCTCACCCGTGATGGCACGGAAAGCCAAAGTGCTGACATAGTTGGCCTTGCCTTCACGAACGAGAGAGTAATACTCGAGGAGGTATTCCTTTTCAGAGGGATCGAGAGTTGTATCCGAGTCAAGGAGTTCCTTGGCTTCCTCTCTAAGGTTCGAACAATGACGTTAGCTGAGATACAAATTGTTCGAGAGAAGCTTACTCTTGGATATCCTCGAATTCGAGGTTCAACCCAGCTTGTTTAGCAGCTTCCGCCAACTCCGTCCCGCTCGTCATCCTACGAAACAAATTAGGTTCACATTGCTCGAACACAAGAGTACGAAAAACGAGCTTACATAGGTCCTGTCATTGTAATCAATTGACCGCGATGTCGGTCGTCGAGGCCTTGGGGACCTTCGCCAGTCAAAACATGGGCTGCAATTTGTGCAATGTCGCCCAAAGCAACAGGTGCAAACTTGTGGGTTTCGCCGATCGGAAGGCGAAGCTTGCTATTCTTCTTGACGTCCTTGTCGTACAACAAAAGGTTCTCGGCATAGAACCCCGCGCTACGCAACCATCAGCTTGACATCATTGAAGAGGACGAAAACCCGAAACTCACCGGATGATACAAGGCGAATGACCAGCATCAGTAGTATCCAACCCTTTACTCTCCATAAACAACGCCTCAATGTCGACAAACTCCCTCAACCTAGGTTGAACATCCACCTCCGCCAAATCACACGCCGCACTACTCAACAACACAGCATTCTTCACACCAGCCTCCCTCGTAGCCATAATCATCTCCTTCGCCAGCTTTACTTTGTCCTTGTGCGCAGGAGGAATGACGAAGATGGTATCAGCACCAGATTTTTTGAGGGATGCTACGAGGCCCTTGTGATCGCGAGGTTTGAAAGGGACGACTACGGCCCCTTGCTCTGCGAGGTCTTTACATTTTTCGGGGTGGAGGGTTAGGCAGGTGAGTTCGGCGATCTTGGAGGAGAAATTGGGGTCTGTGAGGATAAGCTCTGCGACAAGGTGGCCTGTCTGGCCGTCGGCAGATGTGATGCAGAGTTTGCGAGACATGGTGGGCGACAAATGAGATGGGGTAGATACTTTGGGGGTTTATATAGGACGGGGCTAAATGATAATCGTGCTAAATGACCATCGTTGTTGATGTCATGAGCGTCATCGTTCGATGGAACGTTGTTGTGGCGGTAAACTAGCACGAAAAGAAGTGGGGCTCGTTGTTTCTGGAATATCCAGGTGCAGATGGATCATACACCACCAAACCTGTAAATTGTCAACAGGATCCCAAGAAGTTGCTATTGTTGTGGGATCGTAGGATAGATTATTTTGTGCCCAGGATTGAGGCCAGGTTGTCGCTCTCAAAATGGTCTCAACCTATCGTTTGCAGAAGTGACAAACTGCTGTCGCGAAAATGTCGCTCTGCCATTGTCTCTGCAACATCACGCAGGCCTCCGCGGCACCAACTTAGTGACATCAGAATGTCATGCATTCGACATTGGCTCCCCTGAGCTGGCCCAGAGGTAGTTCGGAC
>KL197709.1:1005699-1050538 GCA_000697665.1 Jaapia argillacea MUCL 33604 | reverse complement strand
TATATTCATAAAGCTCCATGTTACCACAGTGTGTTGTTTCGCCAAGGTTGAATTAGCTGTTTACCAGAGGTTGCAAGAAATGTCTCGTTGAGGTCCGAGTGTCAAACGTCGCACGGGCATACGAGATCAGTTGATGCTCAATTGATTTGCGCTAGGTACGTCAAACCGACCTCAATCAATGACAAGGTGACCTCGAGTGCGAGACCGTTGTCGTGCCTCTGAATCGACCTCTGGAAAACATCCCCCCGGTATGGTGGTGTAGAAAGCAAAAGGAAGCGTCGCGACGGTGCTTGGGGCCCGAGTCGCGTCGCGTGTCCCGATCACGTGATGGACGCGTGTGGCTGATGTGATTTCGTTGAACGCGTACCTCGTTGCGTTCCCATCCTCCTTGTCCTCGCCATGTCCGACTTTGCCCACTTCTCCGACATCCCTCTCTCCCCGAAAGACAGAATCCGCCTAGCAATATCAACTCTCCCAAATCTCTCCACAGACTCAATACCAATCGATGACTCCTGTCCGATATGCCTGGTTTCGTTTCGTTGTTTGGTTGATTGTGGGACCTCTACCGCACCTACTTCTATCCTGAGACCTGAAATTGCGGAATCGGAGAAATTGGAGACCTTCGGCGATGTGGCGAACGAATGGGCGGCCGAGGAGGAAGATTTGGAGAATGCCAGAGGGGTCACTAGGCTGGATGGTTGCGGGCATGTATTTTGTCGGAAAGAGTGCGTTGCCCACCCTCTCCCGATCTCCACTCTTAATCTCATCCTACCCACGAAATCTAGCTTAATAGTCTGGATATCCTCCTTCGTACGTCCCCCTCTCCCCTCTCCCTTACCAATCTCAATCTCAATCCATCCACCCTTGATAGCACGGAACCTGCCCAACATGCCGCCACACATTCCTCGACATTCGCCCTCCCTCCGACTCAGACGACGAATCCTCCGACGGAGGTGAATACATCCCCCACACGAACCCATCCTCCGACTTCGAAGACGAAGACGACCTAGATCTCGACCTCGAATTAGAAGCCGAAGTTGATTACGAAGGAACGGACCAAGAAGATGCTTGGTCCGGAGGGGTTGGAGGTAGCGATGACAGTGCTTGGGGTTTTGAAGATGGTGAACACGATACCGGTGAATTAGATTTGGATTTGGAAGGGGCGGAGGGGATGGTGTTAGATGAAGGGGAGGTAAGGGAGGTGGAAAACTTTGAGTGTGGAGAGTATATGTGGGATGAGAGTATGGAGGGATATGAGGATGTTAATTGGGATGACGGGTTGACGGATGGGGATACTATGTCGGAGGGCGAGCTTGCGAGTGGCGGATCTGAGCTTGGGGGTATGGATGATGGTACACCCGTTTTCCTTCTTTCTCGCCTGCACGAAAACTGATGACTTTGTTTCGATGTAGATGCTGCTATTCGGGACGCAGATACAAGCGGAGAAGCAGCAGAGACTGTTGAGGAGCCGAAATGATACCCTCAAACTTGGTTGCAGCGCAAGCCCTTAGTTATGATTGGATGTAATCCTCTAGATTTGCTTTCCCATTGACATGTAGTCTTTTATCGATATCAATATCATTGTATCATCAAAGTACACCATTCTGCCCAACCATCTATTTAAACATACAAGCCCGTACAATCGTCATCTATCTCCTGAGACTCCTCTATTTTCCACGTCCTCCTAACCTCTTCAATCACCTCCTCGACAACCATCCCCTCCCTCTCCTCCGCCCAAACCCCTCCAAACCCCCCACTCCATCTAATACCTTGCCATTCTCCCTTCGCTCCCAACCGTTCCCACAAACCCTCCCTAGCACTTTTCACAGCACCCTCGTCCGACCCAAATACCAAAATCGCAGTCGTAGAGGATAGTACGACGAGGTATTTTGGTGGTGGTTTCAAGTGGAATACGGAGCTGATGAAGGAATGTGAGATGGGTTGAAGAAAGTGGGATGGGTGCGGGGCGTTATCATCTATCCTATGTCTCCTCATCACAACCAGCCCCTCCTCCCCTTCTCTCCTCATACTAATCTCACTGACCAAGCTCCCAGCGATCAACGCAACAAATTCATGCTCAAGCTCCCGTTTCCTCTTCTGCACTTTCCTATGCTCTTCGACGACCTGTCCTGCTCGTTCGAGGAGGAGAGGAAGTCCACAGGAGAGGATGGATGCTGTGGAGGTTAGGAGGGGGTGGCTTGTTGTTAGACAGGTTAAGAGACGGGGGCCGGAGAGGAAGAATATGCGAGTTGACATAGCGGAAGGTCCACGGGATACGGTTACGGAGGTGGGGAGTATAAAGAGTTGGAGGTTGTGAAGGGTTAGGAGGTGGGTTCCGTAGCATCTATAATCAAAGCGAGACGGAGGTGAGAAAGAGAATTGGATGGGGTCAAGGGTGAACGTACGGTCTCCGACCTACCCCATCAATAACAACAACCCTCTTAACACCCCCTGTATTATCCTCAGTCACGTTCATCCCAACCGACCCCTCTCCAACTTTTATTATTTGAACCCCAGGTCCGTTCCCACTCCTCGATTCTTCCACTTCGACATGAACGCTTCGCCCTTCAAGCACTAGGCGGTTTGCGAGGTCTTGGATGAAAGTGATTTCGGAGGGGGTGAGAGGACGGGGAATCTCGATGGAGGAGGGTTCGGGAAAGGTTTCTAGATACTGGTAGAGGGTTGGGAGGGAGAGTTGGGTCTCGAGGATATCTGAGAGGAGGTGTTGGGATGTGTTCATGCACATCTGTTACACGATAATGGGTTAGTTGTCCTGGGGAGTATCGTATGGAGGGAAGATGTACTCACGTGATCGAATCGTCTTTTGAACCCTTCCTCCCCGAATGTAACGAGCACCGTCCCACCAGCCCTAAATGAATTTAAAGCAGTTTTTATGTTCCGGAGACCTGGATTGGGCTTGACGAAGTGAACGGCATGTCCACCAATCCCCTTCACCTGGACCACTTCCCACGTCTCACCATCTGGAGTGGTGATCAAGCCAATATCAGAGGGCTGACTTCCACTTTCTGGGAAGAGAATGGTATCATGAAGTAAAACTTCTAGGAAAGATTCGGTCGGAGGTTTAGGTTTAGGTTTCTTTTTCCTGACATTTTGCGGTGAGGGTGCTGGCTGGGATATCTTGGAGGATACGACTGTGGTGGATAATTCTTGGAGGAAGGGATCACCTGCGAGTTGGATACATCACGGCCAGGTGGGCAATACTGAGGTTTGGATAAGTAGGGGAGAGGAGGGGCGCACGTTGGCAGGCGAGGAGACCGACTGGGATGGAAGTTGTTGGGTCTGTGGGGATCTGGAGGGTGGGGGATATGATGCGGTGGTAGGTTGGAGGTGTTTTCAGGTGCGGCAGGAAGTCAGATGCAGCCATTGTAGTGGGGTAGCTTCTCTGAGGCGCAGCCACAACGCTACGCGAGGTACTAATGGCCGATGCGGGGTGGTATATACGCGTCGATACACCTATGTAAACGCACGCTGGCGTCAAATTGAGTCTCTGATGGAAGGGGCTGTGGACTTACTTGAGTGAGGCTGTAGCCCGAGGCTGTGTTTGTGCAGATCATCATGGTTACGGTTTGAGTAAGAGCCTTCGGGTTACAGTTACCGTAACTTCAAGTTCGAGTACAATAGCTCGAGCTACCTGCCAACTGGTTGGAAGTTCTGCATCTCTGCATTTTTGATCATGAAGGACTCGGATCTGGCCGTCGTATACCATCGCATTAACGCACCGCGACAATGCATTTCCTGAAGTGTACCTTAGACTTTCTCCAGCGTTCCTCACTCAATAGCCCAGTAGCTTCAGCCTCGCTTGTGACATCAGCTCACCGTCTACCACTACCCCTTGGATTTGGTTTGTCAAAGGTCCCCCGAGGCTCAAATCGCTTGCAAGGGGTGCATAAACGCATGCTTCTATGGGACCAAATGTGCATGATACGCGGACTTCCATCAGACATCGCATATTCACTGCCACACTACCGCCTCTCCAGCTTCCTTTCGCTGATCTTCCCAACTCCCAACATTTGTAGCAAGAACCTGACGAGGTCCACCGCCTCCTCTGAGCTCGACGCTGCTTTTGCGGACCTGATTGTCCACACATACTACCTTTCTCGTCGATCTGTTGGCACTGCTCCGATCGAACTGCCTCTTAGAGCTATTGAACTCTCCTTCTCGCATGTGGAGGCCTCGCTGTACGAAAAGCGTCATGCAATGTAAATTCACCCTCTCGAACAGTTTCTTATTCTCTCCTGCAATACTTGACTCCCACCACCGAGTCCTTCGATAATATGCTTCTCAATTCAAGTTCTTCAATCCCGCCTTCTCCAATACACACCCCTGGCAGAGCCGCTAATGTTTCCTCTGTCCTTTACATCATCGCTGACCACGAGGTACCGCGCATTCTCCAACGAGTCTATCCTTGGGTGCTGACATTCCTCTCAGGGCCCTTCTCCCTTGAAACCGAGTTGGTTTCTCATAATGCTCCTAATAATGGCGTATTGGGTCGTCATCGCAGGAATGCTCCAGAGGTGGTTCTCCTCGAAGAGGTCGTTCCGGATCAAGCCAGATTACAGATCAATATCTGTCGTATTGACGTTGTCGGGAATAACATATCCTGCGTCCTATGCCATGGAACTTGTTCTCAAGATATCGGTGTCTCATCCTTATCCTCACCCAGTTGGGTATCGGAACCTGGCTGTTCTATCCAATTGTGGCGTATGTGGTGCTCATGATTTTGCTCTATTCTTCGGGAGGTTTGACGACGACGTTTTGTTTTGTTTTGGTTAGAATGAGGTTCATAACTTTGCGTCGTGCACGCTTATCCTGGCGATTCTCCTCGCTGTCCACCAAGAAGTCAGAACTGCCCTCCGCCCTCGTGATCTAAATGGTTGGATGTGGAATAGATTCTTTATGAACTCTACCGTCTTGTTACTCTTCATACTAGAGTCCATCCCGTTCGTCATCTCTGTTTACGGGACCTTACGCAGTACTAGACTTGCCAGTCTCGAAGGTGCGCCGCAGCTACTGTTCCCACTCAAAATTGCGTACATTTGCTTACGG
This sequence comes from Jaapia argillacea MUCL 33604, assembly GCA_000697665.1. Taxonomy (NCBI): domain Eukaryota; kingdom Fungi; phylum Basidiomycota; class Agaricomycetes; order Jaapiales; family Jaapiaceae; genus Jaapia; species Jaapia argillacea. The sequence goes on along the minus strand of KL197709.1, from coordinate 1,045,471 downwards.
CGTCACTCTTTAGATGGGACGCAGATCACCTTTCTCATCTCCAAGATCTTCAATGTTCTCGTGCTAGCTTACCTGTGGTCACTGACACGTATTGCGGAGAAATGGCGTATCCACGTGAGCTGCTTGCTCTTCCCCTTATATCTCTCTCTCCTTGTTCTCCGGAGATTGGGAGCTGGTAAACTGATCCCTAGATCCCCCAGTCGCCGCCCTTCGCGCTTCGGTTCGTCCCACCAATGATGTTGACGACTTCTGTCATCACGGCTGTTGTAGGGGGGTTCCTTGCCGAAGGGACTGTGTCGGTCAAAGTCGCTGGGCGACTTGACTTAACCTATCGGGTATTCCAGGGCTTGGGAGAGTTCGTTGCTTTTGTATGTTCTGTACTGCTCTGCCTAGACTAGACCATAGCTATCATATGTTTGAACTGCACCTATTTATATCCTACTGCACCCTTGTTGAACTGTAATATTTTGCTCTTGTGACGGGTTTACGCGAGGTTGATGCTTGAAACTTCATGGCTGTGTTTGTCTGGCAGGTCGCGTACGAACCGCAATTCCAAATGTACTGCTTGTGCTGTCGGGACCTGACCCCTCTCCATGCGTCCGAGCCTTATATTCTGTCCTCTCGTTCATCCCCTCCGCCGCCAAGACCATATCCTTTGACGAAGTCGAACTGTCGTGCCACCATCCCCAGTTTGACCACACGAGTCAAGGATCGAAGACACCTTGGCGGCAGATCACCCCGAATCAGCTTAACTCTCACAACCCAGAAGCTATCGGATGGTCGATCCCCTTGCCTATCCCTTCCCATCAGCAAATGCGACGAGTACTAGTAACACAACTGTCTCTGGTGTCACCTATGTGGTAGCCAATGATGATGTGAGTTGCGGAACTTTGAGTTTCTCCTTCCTGACTTCATTCGTCTTCATTCATTCTTTAGGGACCTCTTCTCCTTCATGCCAGTGCAGCCACTGCTTTCATATCATTGCAACTGGCGGCGATGCTAGTCTTTGCTGCTTACAGCGTCGTCCGCAATTATTCAGCTAATAAGGCAGCAGTCAAGTTACTACACAGAGCCTCCCACATCACCTTGGGGATCTCGGGTTTTTGGTATATCGTCTACTACCTTGGCGAGGCTATCTGTAAATTTTCCTACCCGACGAGCCCACAACCGAATGATATACGACATTATGCAGCTATCGCTGACGCTTGCGTGAGTCCCATCTCCGTTCTCCATTTTTTTTCGTTTGCTGAGATTCTCATCTCTTAGAACATGGTTTATAACATTGCATCGTGCACATTGATCTATGCATGTTTCGTCATGATCAGCCAAGAAGCACGACTTAACCTCTTTCTCCGAGACCCACCTGGCTTGTTATGGAAACGTCGATCCATGACTTCTGGTGTCGCGACCCTGTTTCTCCTGGGATCGCTTCCCTTCTTCATCTCGCTGGGAGGTAGCTTAACTCACACTGGGCATACCCATACGCTCCAAAGTCTGTTCCTTCTCCGAGCACTTCTTTCCTAGCCTAAACATCTTGCTTGCCTTTAGCTGCCGCTACATACACATTCATGATTAGCGTGGCCTTCCGCATCATTGTCCAGGCGTGGTTGTTATATTTAGCATGGTCCGCGAGGCTCATGGGTGTCACGGTGAGTACATCCTCTGTGGCTTGGTACGAGTGATTGACTCCTTGTCCAGATACCCCGCCAATGGCCATTCTACATTGCACCGTTGTTATTCGCATCCTCCGTCATCACAGCGGTCTTTGCGGGCATTCTTGTCCAGAACACCATCGCGCAAGAAACTGCGACGCGTTACGAATTGGCATGGCATATAACACAAGGTGTCGCAGAGTTCATCTCTTTCTATCTTGCCTTAAAACTCTGCGAGTGAGTTAATGGGATAAGGGTTTGATTAGCGTACATATACCAGGCACTGCTTAATGGACTTTGGAAATACAGTTACTTATGCGTTGTCACAACTACCCTCTCGATCTGAAGCGAGTTAATTTAGCTCAATACGGCCAACTCTGAGCGCATGGAATCCAGTCAAACGATCTCTTCGACGTCGATGATCTCTGCCCGCGCCAGTCCTTCCGAAGAGTATGGCCGCGCTGGAAGTGCTGAGTAATCGGATGACTGGATTGACTTCTCAACTTGCTGACCCCCATCATTGTCATCGAGGACGTTCAACTCGATCGCCACGTCGTGGAGGAACGTAGCCATGCCACCTATCTGTATCTCTCCACGTAGCGAGGGATATCGCCGGTGGATGGCACTGCGCAACTTGTTCCGAGCAAGGATTCCCACAGCACCGAACGGTGACATCGGCTTGCTTCCTGAACTTAACATTAACCTGGCTGTCCGCCAAGACAGAAATACATTTCCACGTACCAAGAATCACCGCCATGAGCGTCGTGCCAAACACCATGGCGAAAAATCCATCTATAATGGTGAAAACACCACCAACAGAGGCCAAACCTGCCAGTGTCGTATATTGTCGATAGTCCTCGACAAAAAACTGTGTTCGTCGTATCAAAATCTGCTGAGAACAACAATGACGAGGTGTTTGGGGGGTAATTGGAAGTAGTATCGGCTACGAGGTTATCTGTGAAAGTCATGTTGGATCAAGTTAGGAAGACATTAGGAACGAAGGGAAGTTACTGAATGAGAACGTTTTGAATTCTATGTAATTCTTGAGGTATATCAGGGGTAGCCTTGGTCCAAAAAATAATGAGAACGCACGGCTCCAACCCCCAAAATATCCTTCCATGATTGCTGGATAACACGTCGTACTCCAAATACACAGGTGCCGCGCAAATGAACATCTCTCCTCATGGGAAACGTCGACATAGACTGTAACATCTCCTCCGTGAAGAAAACAGGGGAGGGGTTAAAACTTGCTTGGGTCATGAAGAAATTGGCAGCCGTAGTAGTATCGGTGGCGATGCTTGATTGAGTTGAATTTGAGTAGTCGACAAGAATTTGGATCAGCACAGGCGCTGCCACGAAAATCAGGGGAACCGAATTAGAGATGAGGAAGGTATACTAACCATCTTGCTGGGAGCAGTTCAGGAGGGAATAACTATTTCCCTTGTAGGGAGTGTCCGGCCAAATGGATCCTGGACATTCGGCTGCAAGAAAGTTCGAAGTCAGTGCGTGACAAGAACTCAAGAGCCAAGTGACGAACTACGGGACGCATCTGCGTTGATAGCAAACGCCTGGGTAGTTATGCCTGAACTCTGGAGGGGGTCCGGGGATGGATTTGACGCCCACATCCCCCAACTATATTCTGTCTAAATATCGACGATCAGCTCGGAACTCCCCGTATTGGAGGCGATTCTGACCACGAAGAATGCGGTATCGTTTAGGTATGAGGCTCCGTCCGTGACCGTACGCCAATGCCATTCCCGATCATTCCTATCCCGCTGGCCACTCGTGTAGCGAATGGGGAGGTAGCCGCTTTCCTTCGTAGGTTGTACCACAATCAAGTCGAGGGCATATAACGACATGCCTGTGATAGCGATAGACCCGATTAGACCTCTAACAAGCGCGAGGGTTGCTGACTCGAAGCTAAATTCAGACAGAAAGTCAGAGCTGTGGTTGTCAAGAGGGTAAAGGTGACCCACGGATGTTTGCGGAATATTGTATGTTTAAAAATCACGTTACCCAAGGCATCGTGGATGAGCGAATGTCTTTCTTGGGTTGGCCGAGGAACTCCGACAATGAAGGTCACCACCGTGCAGAATGGGGACCCTACCCTGCGGTTCCGTGTCTCCGTGTTGTGAAACCAGAACGGCTCCGTAGCGCGGGGTGTCCCAAGGGTTCGAGTGGAGAAGACAGATCTCGCAAGGAGTGCAATTAATGAGAGAGAGAACACGGCAACTGCGACTTGTAGAACCCAGGAGACAAAGACAGAGCATGCGGTGACTGTTGGGCCGAAAACAAGCAAGTAACCAATAAGAAGTCGGGGTTTGTACTCAATTAACCCAACTAATTAACGGGCGGTATGTAAGTGGCAACATAATGGACAAGATGCTCATGCTCCACTTACCTATGGAAACACCAATGAGAGCAAGCAACCAGGCAGACTCGAACCACACATTCGATACGATGCTGCCCTTGCGAACAATCGTGATGACATTGCTTAGGCGGCACTCAGTTCGGCTGTTCAGTGAGGGTGAAGTGCATGCATACCTGGCGGCGATAATCAATATCCCAACGGCATAGGTGCCCACAGTAACTGGCGCGAAGGGACCATACACAGCGGTAGGAAACTGCAACGGGAAGGGATTTTCATACACAAGGATTAGGACACAAGTAATGGCGCAGGCGAGAACGAGCAGAGCGTGGAGCGCAAAGCGAGTCTGGTAGCTGGCAAACTGCATGGGAGGGGGGGAGGCAACATTGCGGGCGCCCTTGCGACGCTGATCAGCGACCCCATTCACAATGAGGCGCCATCAGTATTTGGTGATGCCAAGGCGGTGCTGGGGAGAAGACACCACCTCTTCCTCGGCCCCTGCCGGTGTATGATCTCCGCAGGGAGCGATAAGGTCTCGGGGGCAGTTTTACAGCACACAAACGACAGTGATCGGGCCACGAGGCTTGTTCGAGCACTAAAGAGCACCCAAATGCGAGTGACTCATTCCCCTCGTCAACTTTCAGTGCGACGGAAAATTCGCCTCAAACCAAGATGCACCAGGACCATGATCTCCATTCACGGAGCATACCTGGCTACGCTCAATTGTGTTTGACAGAGCCTGAGGCCTTAGGTGTCAAAGGGTTCAAAACATGGAGCATCAGGGCTCACGTACTGGTAGACTTCAGGATGGGCGCTATTCACCAGAGTGGTTTGGGGCTCCTTGTCTTCCTCGTTGCATCGCTTGATTATCGGAAGGACAACCAGCGACGTGTCGATGATGTTTCGCAGGGTTATCGGGATCCCTCTTCTGTGTCATGAACCTATTGATGAGTGTTCTCAAAGGCGTTCAGATCCGTCGAGCAAGGTCTTCCTGTGGGTTGACCACTATGAATCTCTTCCCCGTGGATTCGTTGATCACAAAAGGGTATACATTCAATCATGTATGGAAATCGTGGTGTCCTGCTACCGTAAATTAATTCATAATGAAGCATGCAATCATAAATAAGTTCGTTCTCACAGCAGGCCCGATCAGTCCTACTTCATTCCTTCAACAGTCTGTAAACACTGCGAGCGGTACTAGCACGACTTGATTTCGCGTATACTTTGGCTATCCGAGGCACTCTGCTCACCCTGTGAATCCATATGTTGGAATCTCGGGGGCAGCACGGCCGAACTCTCCCTGTATCGCGAAGAAGAAGGCTCTCCGGGGGATGATCCATCCTCAAGTATGCTGAGGTCGAGGACATTATCGGATAAGAAAGTTGCCATGCCACCTTCGCGCACTTGGCTTCTTAGCAGGGGATATTGATCATCCATCGCACGGCGTAGTTTCTCCCCCAAGATAAGGCCCAGGATTCCAAACGGCGAAATCATTTTGGACCCTGGAAACAGAAACCCAAGAGTTAATAAATTGACCCCGCGAAACGATAGAGGTTAGGACCCACCAAAGAGGACCTTGGATAACGTTGTCGCAAACACCATCGCAAAGACGCCATCGATGATGGTGAAGAAACCACCAAGGGATGCGAGAGCCGATATTAAAGTGTGTTGTCGATAGTCCTCTTCGGTTACGAAATCCGAGAAGTCGACGGCGGAAGTCAAAAGGAGGGTCGATACATTCCCTGGGTAGTTCGCTTGTGAAGAGTCATCCGGGATAAGATTGTCTAAGGGAAATAATTCAGAAAGTCAATAGGTCAAATCAACGAGACCCTCACTATGAGTGTAAGTGTTGAAGTTATTGTAGTTCTGCGGAAAGATGAATTCAATATTCGAACGAGAAAGGAACCTACTCACGGCCCCAACACCTATGACATCCTTCCACGATTTCTGGATGATACGGCGAGAGCCCAGCACAGTCGTCCCACGTAGTCGAGCACCCACGACCATAGGGAAGGTGGACAAATATTGTATGACGGTGTCCATAAAGGTGCGGACGCTATTTGGTAGCGGGAAGGCACTGGCTTGAATGGTATAGAAGTTGATGTTATTCCAGAGAGATTGTTCCGGTATGTTCGAAAAGTCGACAACAATCTGAATGAACTCTGCCGGAGCTTGGACTGGAAGAGAACCCTTAGCATAGGGGAATTTTTTATAGAACATTACTTACGAAGTGGTTGGCTACAATTGACCAGAATATAGAGTTCCTTAGGGTCACCCACACCTGGGAGAGAGATATCCCAGTCCCACGGGACCATAGTTTGTGGACACGAAACTTTGAAGATGGAGTCAGATGCGATAGAAGCCGCTAAAATTATGCTCACAAGTCGACCCGTCTGGGGTTACCCAGGATATGCTGATATTTGTTCCTAATGGAGTGGGCACAAAGTCCGATGGAGAAAGCGGATCGTAGCTGTTAGGGGGGGATGATGCAGTGGAGTCCACAGTGTAGTTCATCTGACCCTGCACATCCCTTCTTAGCTGTGGGTCGGCGAAAAAAACGTACGCAACTCACAAAAACGAAGGCAAGATCGCTGAGGACAGGTCTAAGGAACAAGGCATGGCTGCGACCCCCAGCCCCGGGCTGTTGCACGGCTCGCCATGATGGTAAACTCGACGAGGAACGGACGGGGAAAAATGCGCTTTCCACGATGGGGGCCACCACCAAGAGATCCAGACCGTATAGGACTATAAACGCCATGGCAAGGAATGCAATTGATCCTCGGATGAGGGCGATGGAAGCTGGTTCATATCTAAACCCAAGTGAGCAAAAAACCCCGCATGAGTGAGAGAACTCTCACCTTTGCTTGCGGAATAAAGTATGTCGGAAGATGAAGCCCCCGATGGTATCATGAAGTAAGGTTTTCCGTTCTTCCAAACTCCTTGGAGTGCCGATGATTGCGTGAATTCCAGAATGGTCGAAACTTGACCCGTCTCGACGAGACGGTGTCAAACCCCAGCTCAGCTTCACCAACATGACCACTAATCCGAAGGTTATGGCACCAGCGAGCGTCTGCAGGACCCAACTGACGACGAGAGTAAAAAACTGGAAGTTCGAAATGTAGGGAGCCAAATCAAAGAGGTAATATTCATGGGATCCATCTATACGGCGACGAAGACTTGTGATCAGCAAGCCTGCCAGGAATCCAACTCAGACGTCACTCACATGCAAACAGAGCGATCAAACATGACAGCCATACAAGCTCCAGCCAAAAATTTGATAGGATGGTATTTTTGCGCCAGACGGAGACGAGGATACTGGCAAGGGTTCGAATCAATGTTGTGCGAACCAGGCGACGTCACACACCTCGCAATTGATACCAATGCCACAAATCCGTTGACGCCCATGAGGACGAGGTCCGAGGTCTCGAAGCCAATACTCGAGCCAAAGACACCAATGGAAATACAAGAACCCAGAGCAAGCACGATGATGAGGGGATGCACCACCAGGCGGTAACGTTGAATGAGGTGCATGGCGTTGTGGATGAGGGGCGTCGGGTGTCCAGATAGTAAGAGAGACTTTATAAAGCGATTCTCGGGATCACGTTGGTATGGGTACGCCTCCCTACGCTGATACGGCATAGATGCTGGAGCAGATTGCGCCGAAGAGGCACAACAGTGCTGGATGAGATGCGATCGGCCAATGGACACGCCATAGACGCCGATATGAGGGTGTTGATGGTATCGCCTGGATACAAGGACATAATAGATTCTAATTAGATCCGGTGCAGAGCAAGGGGGTGTGCTGGTAACCACAGAGTCATTGTGTTATTGAGTAGGTGACTGAATGTTGATGGGTGAGTGAGGTTGTGATAAGCCCTCGGTGGGAGGCACATGCCGACGTACCTGACCCTGTGTACGTACCTGATTGGGCAACGAGGCTTCTGTTAAAGGGGTTGAACCGAACTTCAGTAATCCATTTCTCCTGTATCCCCGGAAATGGGGACATTGTCAGGCTCTTCAACCTCGAACCAATGCGCCTCAGCCTCCCGATCATCGTCTGAGTCAAGACTTTCGTCCCAGTCGACTCGGTCGTAAGATGTGGTATCCTAGCACAGTCACTGAATCAAGCTTCATCTACCAAATCAGAGGATATAGAGCGAATACCTCAAGCAAGCCGTAAATGAAACGTTCGTGGATGTGTCGCTCGAACAGCCTTCTTGCGTCTTGTTCCGTATCCTCAGGTCCCGAAAATTTGCTGGCCGAGTGCGGTCCTTCATCAGAGTCGTCTTCATCGTCTTCTTCCTGCTCCTCTTCATCTTGCCTTCGCGCCGCGTAATCTCGTCTCAAGGACCGGAACCTCTCCGCCTCTCTCTCCTCCTCATATCCACCTAACAATGACCCCAGCTTCCCCACCTCCTGTTTTCTTCCACCCATGAACTCCCTCTCCGCCCATTGCCTTTCGTCTTTCCCTTCCTCTTGCCCACTGCGTAGTCCCGCTGACCCGTGAGTAATACCTTGCCACAAATTTGGCCATGCTCGACTAGCTGACGCAAAGCGGAACTCGTCGGGGTTGGTTTGGGTATACTTGACGCGTCGGTTTCGAATTACTGGGACGTTAGTTCGTTGTTTCGGTGTCGTCACAGACGAAAATGACTGGAGGAGATGAGGGGGGAGATGGCGAATATGCAGGTTTAGGAAGTCGATCGGTGATCCCGAAGGTGATGGTTGATATGTGGGGGGCAAGTCAAGATAGGGAAGTATTGAGGCTCCATGAAAGACATTCGAATCCATCTCTTAAGTTGTGCGTTATATACCTGGTTAGCTGGTGCTTGGCTGCCAAGAGCAAGGAGCGGAAACTTGGCTGGCGGTCACACGCACATCACAATCAATCAGGATACACAGGTGAAGGTAGCACTAGGTAGCACTGCAAATCTGAAACGGATGATTGCACTACATTATTGGAAATCCAACCATGAGTACTGCGATGATAAGTCTGAGGTCCAAAGTCTGTAAGTTACTTAGGACAGACGATTACTTAGGGAATATCCGTCTCAGAACTAGATGAATATTGTCAAGGGATAGAGACATATCGGAGCTGCGTCCGTCATATAAAGGGACCCTTATAGTCATACAGCTGCACTGGTGCAAGAGAGTAGATTTATTAGACCCAATGATCCCGCCCGCTCACCTGGTCATGAAAGCCTGGCTGACGAGGATTCAGGAAAGTGAGGTCGAGGGTATTGCACCCACCCGACGTTCTCGACCTCCTCGATTTCTGGTGGTCGTGGGTCATATGGCTCAACCTGGTACTCAGCCGCCAAACCAGTCTTTTCGTCAGGCAGATAATCTCCCTGAGAAGCAGCACGGGTTGGACGCCTCCTCCTTTCCGCCGCACCAGTGGGGGGACCTGCCTCCACATCGGGGTCATCTCGAAGGACGCTGAGCCCAATTGCAGTATCATGCAAGAAGGATCCCATCCCGCCTGCTTGGATCTCGGCTTTCAATCCTGGGTATTGTTGCCGGATGGCATGTCGTAACTGTTTGCGCAATATCAATCCCACGACTCCGAAAGGCGAGATTACCTTGGAGCCTGCATTGGAAGCAAAAGTAAGTCCTTGGGCGAATGACAAGGAGCGATTGCGATCTCACCTGAGATGATGGCCATGATTGAAAACCCAAAGGCCATCGCGAATACTCCGTCGACGACCGTGAATACACCACCAATGGAGGCTAGTCCGGATATGAGGGTATATCGTCTGTAGTCTTCTTGAGTCACCATATCCGAAAATTCAACGGCTTGTGACAAGACCAGGCTTGAGGTAGTCGGAGGGAACTGGACGGCCGCTTGAAGATCAGGGAGAAGATTGCCTAGCGGAAAAATCAGTCTTGTACACGAGAGGTGAATCAAAACGCGATCAGTACCATGCGTGTATATGGAAAATTCCACATAGTTCTGAAGACTGATTTAGACAAGAGTACATCGGTCGAATAAGTGTCCACTCACGGCCCCAATCCCTAGGACGTCCTTGTAAGACTGTTTGATGACTCGTCGCCCCCCAAAAGAGGTGAATGCTTGCACATGTAGACCCTGAATTAGGGGAAATGCGGATATAGATGGCATCATCAAGTCGATGAAGGTCGCCCAGTCGGGTAGCGCAAAACTGCCTTGAACTGTATAGAAATTAATGTCGCTCATGTTAATGGATGGTTCGATCCCGGAATAATCCACTGTGAGCTGGATATGTAATGGGGGTGGTTGAGTTGCTTGAAGAGCAGGCGATCAGCATAGGGCAGGGAAAATCACAAGGCCTTGCTCACTATCTTCGATGGTGCAATTGACAATGTCGTATGAGCGACCCTCGAACGGTGGAATCATTGTTCTTGGGCAGGAAACTAGGGAAGGAAGTGAGAAGTTCTTCGTGACTAGGAAACCACTGCGTTTTTACGGACCATTCTGACCATCCATATTTATGAGGGTTGCTCCTATAGTCACACCTGGCGGCAAGGGGTAGAAACTGCCGGGGAACAGAGGTATACCAGAATCATTAACTGCGACACTCCAGTTGTATTGCATTTGACCCTAGAAGAGTGTTTGTGTCAATAGGGGAAATGGTATAACAGTGACCCCGACTTACAAAAATGAATGCCATATCACTCAGAACTGGTCGCCCAAACTTAGGGTGCACTTTACCTACATACCACGAGAGCCATTGCGGACTGCCGACAGAGGTCCGTATAGGTAATGAGACGCTCTCCACGACAGGTTGCGCAACCAGGAGATTCAAACTGTAGAGGCTGAGACCAGCAAGTGCGACGATGGCGACAAATCCACGCAGGAAGGCAATACCAGCGGGCTCGAAACTAACAAGGGAGCCTAAGCGTCTTCAACAATTGGACGTCAGGTGAGTGAAACTTACGGATGTTTGCGGAATACAGTCTCCCTGAACAGAAAGTCCACGATTGCGTCATGAATAAGAGCACGGCGTTCCTCGATATGCCTGGGTATTCCGAAGATCTTATAATGCTCGGATATGGCCTGCCCTGGAACGTGACCACAGGCATATGGGTCGATTGTACAACGGGCACCAATCCACCCCGTCGAATGAACCATTTTGCAGTGAATGCCGAGTAACGTGAGGCTCATCATTATGATGGAGAGTTGTAGAAGCCAAAAGAAAACACGAATGCTGAAATTGAAAGGCGTGACGAGGTAGCCGAACGCCAAGTAGGGAAAGTAGATCAAGCCGTCTGTTCAGATGAACATATCAGCCACGGGGCTATCTCAAAGAAGTCGACGTACATCCAGACACCCCAAGGTAACATGAAAGCCAGAAAATTTCAAACCACAAGCTAGACACGAAACTGCGCTTGCGCCACAAAGTAATCAAGTCGCTGGATCAGAATGTCAGCCTGGAAAGAAAATCAACGATATCGATCTCAGACAAACCTTGCAATCAAAGTCACACTTGCGCCACCTTGGATGCTGAGGAAAATAATATCCAGTGTAGCATCCTGCGAAGCAAGGATAATCGCACAGCTCGCAACAGACGCGATGAACAGAAGAAAGTGAATCACAAGACGTTGTTGATATCTTCGGTAATGCATGGTTGAGCTATTGGAAAGGGGAATAACCTACGCATGGAGGATGGTTGTTCATGGGATGGTGACTTTTATGTGGTAAACGCACAGCCCGCCTCACTGGCAGCGCGTAGCAGAAGGTTTCGACTAATGCATGTCAAGATCATCATGAATATGTCCAAACCAGCGGAAAGCACCCCCGGGGCAAATAGTGCGGCGATCTGCCAAACAACGGGGAGGCTGAGATGAAACAGTCCCACTTCAACGCCCTCATATTGATTTACAAGGCGACTAGCTAGAAAACGAGGCGTTATCAATACAAACCAACAGAGTCATAGAAGACTCACAGGTAGCTCACCTCGCTCTCCAAACTGTCGTCTGAACTCTGGGTGCCGCCATTGGGAGGTCCAAGTTTGAATGTTAAACTTCCGAACCATTTGATATGGAGCAGCGCCCATCCAACATGTGCCTTCAAGTACTAGTGGACAATTCATTTAGGTGATGGTACGCCCTGCTGATGAGGGATGGACAATAGCATAATGAACAAAGGATATCAGGATGAGGCAGTTCAGGCTTAGCCTAGTATCGAGTGGCAGAGAAGGTTAGGCACCGACCAGTTCGCACGGCGGGAGCTTCGGTCCGGTCGACTTTGACTTCGCTCAACCGAAGTGATGGGCCCTCGAAGACTCGAGCATCACATTTAGCTCCACTGGCAAGCCTTCCCAGTAGACAGAACTTGTCGATACCTACAGCTCGACAGATGTTGTCACGATGAACCATATTTCGTCCCAATCCGCACACATGTCTTCCGACAATTTGAACAAACCAGCAGATCCCATTCAGGTTGCAGATGACAATCCTTTAGCAGTTGCAAGGTCTCTCCCTCCAGATTTACTTTTGATTGTGTTCATACACGGGTCAGTCAACCCACACATATGTTTCATTTTCCCCTGGTAGTCTCATCACCAGGCGAATCCCTTTGCTTGCAGATTCAAGGGCACAGACTCCAGCTTCGGTGGCTTCCCCGCTAGGTTGCAACACATCCTCTCGGAAACTATCAAGAATGTGACTGTCGAATGCATAGTGTTTCCTGCATACGAGGTGCGTGCGTCTCAAGGTTCTCACGACCTTTTCCCTCAGATTGATCTCACCTCCCAGACGAAAGGTCAACTGGTAATTACCAACCTGCACTGAATCTCTTCGAGGCAAGGTGACGATTATCTACTAGAACCAAGCAGTAGAGCGTTTTGCCGACTGGCTCACTCAGCTTACGGTTGAACGAGAGGTCGCCAATGGTGCTGGGGGCGGTGCAGGCAAGGCTAGGATCGTGCTATGTGGTCATAGGTTCGTCGTGGTTTTGCTCGGGTCTGGGACGATAGTTCTGAAGAGCGATGCTCATGGGCAGTATGGGAGGTCTTGTCGCCGCTGACACTCTTGTCGAGATTGTCAACTCTCGCCCGGACAAGAAAGCGCCAGTTTGGCCAAACATCATCGCTTGCCTTGCATATGATACACCAGTTCGTCCTCGATTCTGTATCTGAAGTGCAAGGGCTATTACTGAAACTTTCTTTCTACTTGTCGCAGTACTTCGGCCTGCACCCATTCGTCTTCAAGAATAGCGCCACGAAAGCCTTTGAATACGCCCAGGCAGCGCACTCCGTGGTCACCGATGTTATGGGCGCTTTCAGCTACTTTGGCGCCAAGCAGACCCCCAATTCTGCTGATTCAGCCAAGGCACCCGTAGCTTTATTGACCGGCCCACCTCAAAGTCCATCCTCTTCCTCTACCGGTTGGGCGAAGTGGGCTCCAGCGGCTTATGCAGTCGGTGGCGCAGTCATGGCTGGAGCTGCCGCTGGCACTGCCTACTGGAGAAGAGAAGATTTGGGCTCTGGGTACTCATGGGCGTCGGACCATATGAAATATGTTGGGAACTTGTGGGATGATAAAATCTTGAAATTGAGAGTTGAGTCTTTGGTGGAGATAGAGCGAGACCTGGGGGTAACATTCAGGACGTAAGTTCGCCGTCTAGCGTCCCCGTTCATCTCAGGTGACATGTGATCTTGATGTACCCTGCAGGTACTATACATACATTCCCCCACAGCCACCCGCCCACATGACTCCCCGAACCTTCATTGTCTTGCCAGATTCGTCCTCCCCATACGCTTCTCATTTCTTCCCGACTCGAAATACCCTTGCAGAAGATGAAGTACAGGCGCATATTGGGATGTTCGAGGCTTCCACCAATGATGGATATTACGAGCTGGGCTTAGAAACTGCTATGGTGATTCGGGAAGGGATCATGACTGGCAGAGGACTCGTTGATGACAAAGGGAAGGAGGAAGTGATGGAGGTAGAAGAGAAACCTGCACAAGAAGAGCCCTGTGAACGAGGAGAGAATCCCTGGAATTCTTCTCCTTGAACCTTTGACAACCGCCTATCATCTCCCTGTTGTATATGTATCCTAGCTTATCTGTATGTTATGTGGCATGGTCAGTTAGTGGCGGAATGTATCGAATCACACTTGTAGATTGCTCTTAGAGGGATCAAGTTGGCAGAATGGTGCCAAGAATCATCCATGTGGATTATATCGACTATACAGTTAGGGTTTCAACGATAATCGCATAGCGTACGCATCCTCGCCATCCGCGTCTGAAAGCGTTGTCAGGGTTCATCTCCAGGCGAAGTTAAAAGCATTCAGACACTCACAATACTTTTTCTCAATGTCATGCACCGAAAATCCCAAAGAATCCTTGTACAAGCCCAACGCTGCGCGGTTCGATTTACGCACATGCAATGACACGTACTTCGCTCGATAGATAGTTGCCATAGCTTCCTCTACACATCAACACCCCATCATAGACGGTCAGAATACGGCATGAAGGGGGGGATGGGTGGAACACACGAGATTGGACCATCAGCTTCTTCGCAAGACCCAGCCGTCTATATGACCTCAAAACAGAGATGGAAGTGACATGTCCATGGGGATCGTCATCCGGGCCAAGATCTTCTTCCCTAACAAGTAAATCAGCAACCCCACTACACACCACCAAATTCTACGCCGATCGCTCACATTTTGGCGAGGATGTATCCGACGATCCGACCTTTGTGGTCCTCAGCGACGTACGACAAGCCGGGCCATGTCAACGCGTGGTATAGATCTAGGAAATCGTGAGGATGCGTAAATGGGAGGAACAGAGGGGGGAGGAGCTCACAGTATTTCATGGTATAGTTTTCGGGCAGATTTTGCAGGTTACATGCCTGCATGCCCATAAGGTCTTCTATCTAGCGGACGTCAGAGGTAATTAGCCTGTGAGGGGTGGGGAGCTTACTCGTGCGAGCCGGATATTCATGGCTCGGTAGGAGGTATGAGTGCAAGGGGGTGGTAAGCTAGATGCGGAGTCTTGACCCGTGGGGTTTGCGCGTCGCGGGTAAGTTTACAACTGCGAGACATCAACTGGTAACAAATCGTTTGGATAGGATCCTTGATTGTATGTAGAGATTTGTACTATGGGTGTTGTATGGTAATACATGGATATCGACAGTTTATTTAATGCGCAACAAAGATGGGAGAGAAAAAAAAGCGTGAAGGTATTTATGTAGGATGAATGGCACCTGAGAGGGGAGGGGAAATTTTGTACACTGGCATATACATGAGTAGGACGTTATGAATTGATAGCTTTGAAGAAAGAGAATGACAGCGAGACTGTATACCTAGTCCATGCAATCTCAAGGCAAAAGGAAGGAGAGGAGGATGTGTGTGTGACCCGATGAATCCATATGATGAAAAGAACTAACCATCAACGACTGACAACGACGACCCAACTCACTAACGCCCACCCTCAGCACCCTCCAGCCCACGCCCAACACTCCCCGAAGGCCCAGCGCTCATCCCACCTCCCGATCCACCAGCACCCCTCCCAGCACCCCCAAAGCCCCCAAACCCATGCCCATGCCCAAACAAAAACGAACTAGCATAATGTTCCGCAGCATTCAACGTATTCCTCAAACTCCTCTTCACACTCCTTCCCCTCCCTTCTCCATTCCCCTCCCTCTCACCCCCATCCTCATCCCGTCCATTCGTCCTCGGCGATGTCGAAGATGACGCTCCGCCACCTCCCAGGGCAGAAGTGACCGAATCTTGTAGTTCTTGGTACGCGGACGAGGGAAACGCAGAAGTAGAAGGACCAGAGTCACGATCAACCTCTCTACCTCGATACTGCTGCTGGTATCTCTCCCTCTGCTCTCTATACTCCCTATGTACAGTGGAAGGTCCACTCTCCTGCTCATATCTTCCATACGCATACCCATTTCCACCAAACCCATTTGGTGGGTTCCCATTTCCGTCTACCGCCATAGCATGGGGAGGCGGTCGACTAAACACACTACCACCCTGACCCAACCCAGATCTCGCAATCACATCATGCATCGACGTCCCACTCCCATTCCCATTCGTCCCCCTCCCATGACCAATCTCCGCAAACACCAAATCAGGCGTTATCGCCCCGCTCCCGCCTCCTCCGGAACCTCTAAACGGCCTCGCCGTTCCCCCCGCCCCATTGCCATTGCCATTCCCAGAGCCAGAACTCTGACCCTCATACGCCCGAAAGAAAGTTGCACCGTTCCCTGTCGAGCTGCTATCACTAGGAGCAGGCGAAGTGGGAGCTGAGCTCTCGACGATGGGTGCGTGTCCGAAGCCTCCACCATTAACTCCACCTGCCGCTCCTACGCCCACACCAGGTCGGGCGTGTCGAGGAGCAGGTGCAGCTGTCGAAGTCGACGCGATACCAGTAGACGTAGACGCCACCGGTGGTCCTTGTACCCCAAGCACATAAGCCTGCGCACTGCTCGTCGCACCAGCACCATTCGACCTCCCATGCCCCGAATTCGAATTCGAAACCTGGTTTCTCCTCGAATGCGAATGCGAATGTGCCGAGCGTGAATGATCGTGCGGTGCATGCTGATGTTGATGATGTCCATGCTGATGCCTAGCACTCCTATGCGTCCTGCCCCTCTCCATCGTCACATTACCCATCCCTCCTCCACCCCCATTCCCATTAGGCACCACAATCCCATTCCCACCTGCCATGACATGGAAGACAGCAGGTCTGAGCACACCAGTAGGTGTGACCCCAAACTCTCCTTCCCCATCCTCGTCATCATCATCCTCCACTTCGGTCTCAGCCGCAACTGTATACCCAACAGTTCTATTATCATTTTCCCCATCTTCATCTTCGTCTTGATCGTCTGCATAGACTGTCTCGCCGTCCGTGATGGTATTGAAGAGTGCCGTTAGGTATTCCCGGAGATCGGAGACTCCTTTGCCAGAGTAAACGCAAAATTGAGCACGTTGAGCCGAGTTGAACTCCTACATCCATCATCGCAAAACAACCCCCAACACATACATCAGCGCCCCAAGAACACAAACCTAACCAAGTTGAAAAGAAACACACCTGAGGCGGACTCCTACAAAAACTCTGCAACTCCGGCCTCCTAAAACTCGGTATACCCGTCAAACTCAAATGCGTCAACTTTCTCAACTTTTGCAACAGGAAATGTATCGCGATGACGCTGATTTGATCGCAATAACTCAAGTGGATCCTTTCTAGAGTGGCGTGACGATCGGCTAGGGCGTAGATGGCTTCGTCTGTCAAGTTGTGAACGCGGACAAGGCCTATGCGACGGAGTTTTGGGAGGGTGGAGAGTTCGAAGACGGATAGGTCTGTTAGGTGGTTGCAATCTATTATCGAGGAAGTTGGGGTGTTAACTCAGATGGGAGCGAGGGAGGGGGAGGCACGTACTAGCCAAATCGATATATCTCAACCTCGTACAACATCTCGCCAACATCTTAACCCCCCTATCCGTAACATTCACCGCATGCCCCAAATGCAAATAATGCAAATGTTTCCCCAATCTACATATGCTCTCCACGCCTGCGTCTGTAATGTTTGAACATTTTGCCAGGACGAGGTTGCGGATCTTTGGGGCTACGGAGATGACACCGGCGAGAGTTGTGTCGGTGAGGAAGGAGCAGGCTGTCAAGTCGAGCATGCGGAGGTGATCGAAGGAGGTGGAGAGGTAAAGGGGTGGGAGGTCATCTGGGAGGAGAGGGTTGAAGGGGAAGGGGTTTGGTGGGACCACTGGTGGTTGAGGACCGGTGATGGTTGTGGGAGGTTGGGAGATGGATGATGAGGGCAGAGTTTGTGCCTGGATTGGCGGGGCGGGGAAACCGGTATCCGTGAGCTCGCCACAAAGCGACAACCTCATCTCCCGCATATGACTTGAATAAATCCAGAGGTCTCTAATACCCTCATCCGTCACCCTCTTACACCCATTCAGATCAATCTCCAACAAGAGTGGACATGACCTCGCCAATGCCGATACCGAGTCATTCGTCACGCTATCCACCCCACTAAGCTTTACCCTTCTGAGTAAAGGACAGTTCCGAGCGAGGGCGAGTACGCCTTTGTTGGTTACTTTCTTGCAGCCTCCGAGGTTGATACCCTGCAAACGTTGACACGATAGAGCTAATGCTATAACCGCTCTATCCGTCGTTTCTTCCACACCCGTCAAATCGACGGCAACCAAGTTTGGACAGGAAGGCAAGACCCTCGTCAAGGCGAAATCGGATAAATTGGTACAATTGAGGAGGGTAAGTCGTTCCAACCTCGTGCATTGGGCGAATCGGGTAAAGATGGAATCTGTGAGTTCTGAGCCGAGGAAGAGGAAGTTGAGCCGGCGGATGAAATGGGCGTAGGTGAATGATTGGTTTGGGGATGAGAGGATGCGAATCATCCTGACGAGGGTATGGAGATTTGAAAAGGAAGGTTTGTGCCAGAGGAGTTCGACGGAACATTCGCACCAGCCTCGTGAGACTAGCATTGAACTATACAGGTCCTTTGGAGAGTGGAGGTGTTTAAGGATGTGGATGAGGAGTTCTGGGGGAAGGAGGGAAGCTGGGGAGAGAGTTGCTGAGGTGGCCGCATGATTGTGTGGTACGAGGAGGTGGTTGTAGTGGTTGTGATGGAGATGCTGATTGCGTGCAGACCACTGAGCGGGTGAGATGGCGACTGGATCGACGGTGGCGAAAAAGGTGGACTTGTTAACATCGTCGTCTTCGTTTTCCGAGAGCGATGTGGATGATTGGGCTGGACTGGGTGACCTGTACATTTTCTGCGCTGGTTTTGCGCTCGAAGACGGTTTAAAAGGTGCCATCGCGATGCGACTGTGGCTGTTATTGTTGTCGTCGTCGTTGTTGTTTCCCGTTGTTCCCGTTGTTGTCGTGAAATGCAAGAGATTGACGACGTGTTCGCCAAGATAGGCCTCGTGGATGTCGCTGGCTGGTCCGTGCGCACGATAGAGTGCAGGTGCGGAGAGCAGGTGACTCTACCGTGACCTCTGTGCAAGGATGAGCGAGTTCCGGAAGTGGATGGAGCAGGAGGTGTGCTTCGGTGAGCAACAGACGCTGGGACGGGACACAACGTGGATCCTTTGTGCCACATTACGTCAGCTTCTATTCTTGGAAAACCCTAACCCTTCTTTTTCACTCGCCTTTCTTCCTATCCACCGTCTGTACATACCCATGCCTCCCACCCACCCACAACCCCCCGCTCCCAATGGCTCTTCATCACGTGCGAATGGCGCATCATCCATCTCTCTGGGCAACACAGCCTCCAACCCAATCCCGATTCCCAACGCCACTCATCCCCGACCTCCCCACAAACCCCTCCCTTCCCGCTTCTCCCCGCCATCCTCTTTCCTCCATACCCTCAAGAAAAACGCCTCAAAACTCCCCCCACCTGGCCCAGCTCACTTTGAAGCTCGTCGTCGGATATGGCTGACTCCCTCACCATATCACCACCTGAGCCACTCTGCATCCTCACCCAGTCGAACCCCACCAAGCGCGTCCATTCAGAGGTTGGAGGATGTCTTGGCGAGAGACAACGCCGTTAGTGATGAGGAAATTTGGGTCTCGGGATTGGAGTCCGTGTGGAAGAGTTTGGTTAGTGGCAGGAAGTTAAAGAAGAGTTTGGAGTTGAGGCATGCTGTGCGTAGCGTTTCATCCACAATCGGATCTCGTTTATGCATCCCGAATTCTGAATTTGGCTTCGTGCAGGTAAAAATCTTACAAGCTGGGTGGATAAGAGATGGTACCTGGCCAAAAGGCTCCGCTCCACCACCAGAAACGGACGACTTTTTAGGAGACGCTCCTCCACAGACTCCTCTCCATCCGTCCTCAGCACCGGCATCCACCCCCATATCACCGATTCCCATCGAGATAAGAACTGATTAACTCACCGAGGCAGCATAACGGTCGTCTCGTCGACGCTGCAAAATCATCAATTCCCTGAGGGCCGCATTAAGTGGCCCTCGTTAGAGCCTCGATACCAATATCCGACTCGCTTGCCCAGGACGTCAATTTGTACTACATACTTTCCAAATATCAACCTCGTATCCACTAATGTCAATGCCAAGTCCACTCCGAGTCCTCATATTGTACGTATGCGTCTCAGTTCATAAGACACTTCTTGCTAACACAGTCATCTGTCGCCCTAGGTTGTACCAATATACCATGTTGTGGATCCCAAATATATCTTTATGGAAGTTTTCGTTCCCCAATGTTCTATTCTAAGTTTCGCTGCCGAAGTCACTCCCATTCACGAGATAAGCGTGAGATGGTTCTCTTCAGAGCTTGTGGGGGATTCAAGAACGAAAGAACCGTCCTTTGGAAGATTTTATGTTGGGTTGCAGCTGGACGATGGCTCCGTAGTCCTATCGATTCGTTGCGAGGCACGAACCCTGCACACCTGAGCCAGCTCGTCATTCAAAGATTGTATATGACGGTGACACAGCCACAAGCAAATCTAATCTCCCACACGCAGATCCCATGACTCTCAGAAGCGACAAAGTTGACAAGCGCCAAACCTTGTCTGCAACCTCGCCGGTGCCTCTCTTGGTCCGTGCGTCCTCCTGGCTTGAACACGGTGAATCCATGAGGGACTAGGACTGTCTATATCTCGCCTTTGAGCCTTTCAACGCTTGCATTCTTGCATCGACATCAATATCTGTCTACAATGTCGGAGAAGTTCGAGCCTTGGTCTCCTTCTCCTCGACCTGGTCGACAAGTAACGCCGAAACCATTCCTACTCGGTCTATGCTGCATCATCGGCCTCTTCACCTTCCTAACATCCAACCGTTCCCTCACTTCAACCCCCACCACAACCCTAGCACCAATCCCACTCAACGCACCCCAAATCCTCTCCCAATGCACCTCCCTAACCCTCCCCCCAACCCCCCACTTCCTCACCTCACCCGGTATATTCCACACCAACTTCAAAGACAGGAACACGTCGGATCGGTATGAACGCGGCACACCACCTACGCTCATCAGGAACGCTGCGATATGGACTGGAGCGAGGAATGGGACGGAGGTGGTGAGGGGTGATTTGTTGATGGATGGAGGGGTTGTTAGGGCTGTTGGGTATGTTCCCAGGGTACTTCTGGATGAAGTCAGTAAGAGGGAGGGAGGGGAGAAGGAGGAGTTGGTTGTGGTGGATGCGAAGGGTGGGTGGGTTACCCCCGGTTTAGGTGTGTACCTTTCGTTCCCCACTTGGGAATACATGTTACTGACTAAAGTCACCTTTTTTGTAGTGGATTTGCATTCGCACGTTGGGTTATTGAGTGCTCCCTTCATGGCTGGTCAGTTCATCTTGATTCGACTCAATTCATCCGAGCCTACTTGATAGCGTGCTTGGTTATACCTATAGGGACGTTCGACGTCAACTCTCCAAACGGACCTATCCTACCTTATCTTCGATCAATAGACGCGTTCAACACACACGACGACGCTTTCCGTCTCGCCATAGCTGGAGGTGTCACTTCAACTCAAGTGTTACCTGGGAGTGGGAATGCTATCGGTTAGTCCGAGGCCCCTTTGATGCAAAGTAAAGAGGTGTTATTGATGGATTATGTAGGTGGACAAG
Source organism: Jaapia argillacea MUCL 33604 (assembly GCA_000697665.1). Classification (NCBI taxonomy): domain Eukaryota; kingdom Fungi; phylum Basidiomycota; class Agaricomycetes; order Jaapiales; family Jaapiaceae; genus Jaapia; species Jaapia argillacea. The sequence continues at coordinate 1,023,893 of KL197709.1, read as the reverse complement.
CGTTTATTATGAAGATGAGGAAGACGAAAGAGGGTTCTCCGACTAGTATGATCGTCGAACCTCCTTATTCGTTGAATGGGAGTGAAGTGGACCCGAAACTTCCACCTAGGTGGAGACATATGAAGTACGACTATCGTTCCTCTACCTTCACACACCTCAGCCGAAATCCTCTTCTGACCTCCGATACGACAGACAAGCCTGCGGCGAGAACCTCCGCAAATATGGTACTCGCATGGATTCGATATGGGCTTTAAGACAAGCATACAACGAAGCTCGAAAAATCAAGATTGAGCAAGATGCATATTGTGCTAGTGTTGAGAAAGGTGCGTGGAGTGAGGTGAGAGGGAAAGAGTTCCCTGAGGCGGGCAAGTGGGAGATGTTGGTTGATGTGCTTAGAGGGAGGGTCAAGGTGTGTGGTGTTATTGAAACCTTGTTATTGTGGCAGCACTGATTGAAAGTGGTTTGACTCGGAACGTAGATTTCGAATCATTGTTATGAGGCCGTGGATTTGGATGATATCGTTCGCGTGAGTGTTTCTTTTTGCGCCGGCTGTTGAACAGTTTGGGAGGATGCTGAGGTCTCCTTAGTTGACGAACGAATTCCAATTCCCTATCGCATCTTTCCATCATGCCTCTGAGGCATGGCTCGTCCCTGAAGTACTCAAACGAACGTAAGTCCCTCTCCATATCTCATGTCGTCCTGGTGGATGCGGCTTTGACATTGTGTGTAGTTGGGGAGGGATACCGAGTATATCGATGTTCGCTACGCACCATAGGTGAGCCATTCGACGACTACCCGAAAGGCAAAATTCTCACTACAATCGAACAGGTACAAACGAGAATCCTATCGTGGCTCAGAGTTTGCCCCGCGTGTCCTCGCCGATAACGGGATTCCCGTCGTTATGAAGGTTAGTCGCCTCCCTCCACCTCCCGGGCCGCGCGAGCTTCCTCACACTTTACTTCAAACAGACCGACCACCCAGTGATCTCAACTCGCTACCTCCTCCACGAAGCCCAACAAGCTCACTATTACTCCCTTCCACCACACCTCGCCCTCGCCGCCGTTACCTCTACTCCAGCTATAACGGCAGGTCTCTCCCACCGCATTGGCATCCTCTCAGAAGGGTCCGACGCTGACGTCGTACTCTGGGATTCTCACCCCCTGCAACTGGGAGCCACGCCCATTAGGGTTTGGATTGATGGGATCTTGCAGATACCTGGTGAGGGTGAGGGTGAGATCGTTGGGAAAGGGAAGGAAGGGAAGGAGTGGAAAGAGGTTCCCGAGGTGCCAAGTTGGGATGTGGAGAGGGAGGAGGCTGTTAAGTGGGAGGGTTTACCGCCGCTTGAGGGCAAGAAAGAGAGTGGGAAGGTTGTTTTTGTGAACGTGAAGGAGGTTTGGCAGAGGGGTCGGGGTGGAGAACTGAAGGAGGTCTGGGCTACTCCTGGTGACGAACCTGCGAGTGTTGTGGTAAAAGGTGGTAAGGTTGTGTGTGTTGGTTCGGAGGCCAAGTGCCTCAAATCCTCGTTGGAGGAAGGAGGGCCAGGAGTGGAAGCTTTTGAGACTATCGACTTGAAGAATGGGTCCATATCTCCGAGTTTGATGTCTTTCGGCTCGCCTTTAGGATTAGAGGAGATTATGAGGGAGCCATCTACTGGCGATGGGGTGCTATACGAGCCTTTCGTGAAGAACGTCCCCAAGATTTTCGGGGATACGGCCGGGATTGTCAGGGCAATCGACGCTCTCCAGTTCAGTACGAGGAATGCACTGTGAGTGACGCTTCTGCGTTAACGTTCAACAACATCACTGATGCTGAGTGTTGGGACGTAGTCTCGCTCACCGTAGCGGTGTAACCACTGCAACCTCCTCGCTGTCAAAGACAACTCTATTTGGAGGGACTTATCCTATCATCTCTGGGATCTCTACGACTTTCAGAACTGGCGCTGCTCATGCTCTGGAGGGTGGTGCGATCGTGAACGACATGACGGCGATGCACGTCACGATTGGCAGACCTCCTCCGTACGCTCCTCGGAGAGGCCCCAGTGTTAGCGAGGAGATCGCGGGGTTGAGGAGGCTATTGCTGGGTGCAGAGGACAAGAACACCGAGACCGGTCGTTGGTTCAAGAAAGCTGCCGAGGTGCGTGCAGAATCGATTGTCCCAGCTTTCATCCACGTTTTTTGGAATTCAAATTTTTATTCTAGGGTACTATCCCGTTGGTGATCGATGTGGCGAGCGCTGATATCATGGCGACTCTCTTGAAGTTGAAAGAAGAAGTTGAGGAGAATAGAGGGACGGATATGAGGATGGTTTTCGCACGGGCATCGGAGGCGCATCTCTTAGCAAGGGAAATTGCAAAAGCTGATGTTGGCGTCATCCTGATACCTTCCAGACCTTTCCCCGAGACATGGGATGACCGCAGGATGTACGTTACAACTCAACGTGTGGAGTGCGGATCGGCCACTAACCTCGGCTTGGGCAGATTACCTGGTCCCCCGCTATCAAACGATACCGCTTTGGTGACTCTGTTGGAACACAAGGTGACGGTGGCTCTCGGAGTCCGTGATGCCTGGCAGGTCCAGAACACGAGATTCGACTTGGGTTGGGTGAGTCGTGCATTAAGCTACAAATACCGTAGTATGTACTGATGCTAGATTTTTCTAGGCTGCGTTGGAGTCGAATGGACGCATCGATAGAAGGGAAGCTTTCGCACTGGCTACTACCAATCTGGAGGAATTGCTGGGTGTAAAAGACATGTTTGATGACAGAGCTGATTTGGTGGCGTATGAAGGGGGTGGCGTGTTTGACTTGTCCAGTAAGGTGGTTGCAGTGTTATCCCCGCAGAGGGGGGTTGTTGACGTGCTTTGAGAACTGGTTGGGGCTTTGGCTATAGTTCCAGATGGGTGGAGCAATGTGTATTATATCGTCCCAGCAACCACTATTTATCACACAACCCCGAGCAAGGCTGCACCAGTCTTTATTCCCCGGCCTCGACTAGCGGCGAGACTGATCGCCAAACAACTCAACAGGAAGCCCGTGAATCTACACAAAGTTAATCTTATCTGAGTACATCCAGGCCTCGTCATCAAATATCGGGAGACGAGTGTCACCTGAAGAACGCGACACGAGATATGGAACGCTCCTCAAGGAGAGACCTGGAGGATGCAAAGATGGAGCGCAATACTCCTGGTGTTACAGGGATGCGCCTTGAAGGGCCAGGCGATGGTGGAGGGACCGGCACTGGGTGATATGTCGAGGCCGTCACCGTCGGCGTCGACGTGGAGGATGTCGAAGAGGCAGCCATGGTCGATTTTTTCCACGTGCGGAGACTTCAATCCGACGGAAGCTTCTGGGCATCAAACCATCATCGATCACGGTTTGCATCCCAGGACCGTGGCGAGGTTGGGTTGGTCTGGGCCTTTGCACCGCATATCTTCCAGAACCATAAACTGAGTATGTATAACTATCTCTCAAGAATGGCAAACGACTCGCTGAACACATCTTTTCCTACCCCACATTTTGGCCCAGCGCTCGTTCCGACGACGAGATGCACATCATTGATCGACTTCCAACCGCGGACGAGCAGCCTTTCGTCAGGCATCTCGTTTTCCAGCGAGACGATAGTGGAGAAGTTACAGACGACCGCCTGGCTCAGATTCTCGCGTTTTGTCCCAACCTTCAAACCGTAGAGTTTCACGGAGTTCCGGACGTGAGCGATCGGACACTAGTCCAACTAGCGTCTACCGCCAACAATTTAGAGGGCATAGATCTTACTGGTTGCCGACAAGTCACGGATGTAGGGGTCATCGAGCTTGCCTCGCAATGCTCTGACCTCTTATGGATGAAGCTGAGCGGCGTCGTCGGTCTGACGGATCCCTCCGTCTCTATCATCGCTAAAACCTTTCCTCACCTCATCGACCTCGATCTTTCCGACCTCCCTCTCCTCACCGCGTTATCATTGCGTGACCTATGGACGTTTTCCCGGAATCTCCGGAAACTACGTTTGGCTCGTTGTCCGCAGTTGTCGGACAAAGCATTCCCGTCTCCCAAACGCAGATCTACATCCCCCGACCCCCCTCGAGATGAGGATGAGGACACGGAGGACAGGCACGGATCATGGCTCGACATGCTCCCTGGTTTATTTCTATCCCACACTGCCGATAATCTGCGACTTCTGGACGTGTCCCACTGCGTGCAGCTGACCGACGATGCCATTGAGGGCATTATCGACCACGCTCCCCGATTGCAAACCTTAGTGTTGTCGGGATGTGTTACTCTTACGGACCGAGCCGTTGAGAAGATGTGTCGATTGGGTGATAATCTAGACACCCTGATGCTCTCGCATGTGTCCAACATCACAGACAACGCAGTCGTAAAACTGGCACGCTCATGTCCGAAGCTGCGGTGTGTTGACTTGTCTTGTATGTGATTACACCCATCCTTGTACGGCATTTGCTCATAGGTACTCTCCATCTAGATTGCCGCCGTTTGACCGACCTCGCAGTCACGGAATTGGCTTCCTTATCTAATCTCCGCCGAATGAACCTCATTCGCGTTCGCAAAATAACCGACAACGCGATTTACTTCATCGCAGAGCACAATACAACACTAGAGCGACTCTACCTTTCTCATTGTGACAACATCACCCTCGACGCCATCCATCTCCTCCTACGGCGGATGACCACGTTGCGGCATCTCAACGCCACTGGCGTGGCGGCCTTCAAGCGAATGGGCGTCAACCGCTTTTGCGACCGAACTCCTCGAGGAGTACGTGTTCCTCATTTCTACCTCGAGTGTTCATTTCACTAACTGTAGCCGCCATCCTACAGCACTATGTCGTGGATATGCACGACAGCTTCCACGCCTTCTCTGGTGCCAACCTTACCGCCTTGCGACAGTTTCTCGACAAGGAGCAGAGACGGCGCTGGGACGCAGAGGAGCGGTGCATCCCGTTTGCACCTCGCGAAGACGACGCGATGGATCTTTACTAATCACACGATTGAATCACTCTGTCTAGCGTTCATCCATCTGTTCAACCATTGTATCATAGCTGCATCCTTTTGTTTGCCGTTTGTGCCCTAGGCTCCCTTGTTGTGTCGGAAGGCGTAGCTGGACTGGACGCCTTCTGAAAGTCCTTCAGTTGTTTTGATTGTGTCGAAAGAAATGGAAGATTGTATTACTAGCATTTTTGTCTGTACTGTATCTTTATTTGATGACATTGTTAGCAACGTGATAGAGACATGTCTCGGGAACATCGTAATACAACGCCCTTCCCTGTTATCACTCAGTCGCAAACTTCACACCGAGATAGGTCCTCTCTGGTGCGTAGTCGATCAGCCACATATCCGGCGGCACTGTGAACTCAACTGACACCTCGGCTCCTTTCAGTGACTTTGATCCACGTCCACTTCGCAGGTATCGGCAGAAATGCTCTGGCTCAATCGTGTATGTCTCCATCGACACCCACAAGCGCTCAACGGGTACTCCGTGTCACTTCCTTGTCATTGGACAGCGCCCTATCCGGGGATGTGTTCTACGATATGGACGTCGTGTTCTGATCGTTCCAGCGTATGTGTGTGTTGAGTACACCGATGACCTCCTGTCCATCGTGCATATCACGTCAACTCACAGAAATCATCCCCGAATTACAGAATCTGAGCCGTCGGCGATGTCGTGTTCTGATTCTGGGATGGCGTTCCAGCGTTCGGGGGTGTTGAGTACACCAATGTCCTCCTGTCCGTCGTGCATAACACGTCAACTTACAGAAATCGTCCGCGAATTACAGAATCTGAGCCGTCGGCACGATGCTTCCTCCTCGTGCCTGAGGTGCCTCTGGTCCATTACCATTGGAGAGCGCAGACAACGCGGTGTGCAAGACTTTGGGTCCTTTCCATTCCGAACATCGGCAGTTCCTGCAAAACCAATTCGATGCACGTTCTGGTTCTGTGCGTTCATCCCCCTCAATGTCCAATCTCTAGCCAAATCTTGTTGGCAATGCCCTGGGCCATGTAATGAATCCACTTTCAACCTTTTCAGCTCGCCGTGTCTTTCCCTGACTTTCCCCCCTTCGTGTGTCCTACATACACGAGCGCACCCCGGTATGTCATGATTTAGATCTACACGTGTCCGCCTACTCCGAACTCAAACAATGTGATCGAAGAGTATCCAGGCACCTCTGCCTTCTACGACATCTAACACCGAATTGCTGTGCTGGTAATATGTGCAAGCGCATAGGCGTCGGCTGCCATCACATTTATGCCTTTTGCAAGTCCCCAACCACCGATGACTCGTGGGCAGTCCAGATCTTCTCTGTTCCACCAACCATAATCCGATCCAACCCGAGCTTCGCGCACTCTCAGCTACACCCCGCGCCGGCACTGGGTCGTTTCGCCCAATACTTGTCGACTTCCAGCGTATCTTGAGCGTCTGCTAGGCCCCTACCAGTGCCACCCATCCGGTGACAGATTTTGCCGATATCTCCCCTAATCAGACATTTTCTGTCCGATCTGGCCTGTCAATTTGACAGTGCTCAACCTGCACCACTGATTACCTATCATCGGGCGAAGGTACACTCCGAGGGTGCGCATGGACGCATACAGTGAGCAACCCGGTGACCAGGGATGAAGGCCTCGTTGTTCAGGTCTGTTCCTCGTCTGTCTATGCATCTTCCTTTCGGAGGTCCAGGTACGAGAGTTTGTTTTCTAGGGAGGGAGTCACTTAATGAAATGAAGCTATATTGTAAGGTTTAGAACATGCTGGGACATCGATCTGGCAGAATTTCGCCCTGTCTGTGCCTTCCAAGGCGCTCATCTTAGGGAGGCATGTTGCTATCGATTTAATCTTAGAACGAATCACCCTCCTCTCTGTTTCCGCACGGGTTCTGGCGCTGAACAACCCCATGGGACGCACTTCTGACCTCCGTCGAAATCGGCGTGATTGTATTGTGATGATACGGCCTGTCCACTCGCGCGGCGTTGGTCCAACATCAGTCACCTCGCTGTCTACTCCGACGAAATCCTTCAAATCACCGTTTGCAAATGGTGGTCCGTAAACGCCTCAACCCGATACCCAGGTTCGTCACAATCGATGTCATCGCATGAGGATATGAGGTAATTGTCGGCCAGTAGTTCGTTTCCGCCCACGAACCGGCTCGTCGTGGCGTGCTTCTATTCAGCACGCGTCCGATATCCCTGTCCTTCTCGATACCGCTGTTTGTTCGCGCCTTTATCTTGACTCCTTGAGGATGAGTTGCTATCATAAAGCTTCGGATAGCGCTTTTAAGGTGTCAGTTGATGAACCGCTATGGATGCTGCTGTATGGAACATCGCTGTGGACATCGATGCATAGCTCTCTTTGACCTACCAAAAGCGCCTTGGATTTGGGCGGAATCGGCGAATGAGATTGTGGACTGTGTTGTGATGCATGTCATTGTCCGAAACTGTCATGATAGAGGTAGAAATTGTTGAACCGGTTTGGTTGATGAGCGCGGTTATCGCGCCGGTGAGCGGAAGAACGTGGGATGTGACAAGGTCCAAAGTGTTCCCGCACGTGAACCAGCTTGGAACCATTGCACAAGAATCGCGATATCCTCCCTCCCGAGATGTTTTTGGTAGAAAAACGAAGCCCCAATGAGGCTAACTTATAAATCGGACTAGGATTATTTATCGGACTGGAGGTTGCGGCGGTCAGCCATAGCGTACGGTAGTACCGATTCTCCTTCCACATCCACTCCCGACTGACTTCCTTCCCGTCTCCCCAAGACCTCACCTGCTTGCCGCTTACTTCCATAGCGAGCACCCAGTGACGACACCCAAATCAAAGTGGGGTGGAGTCGACACCTGTCAGCTTGCTTTCGCCACTTTTGTTGTCTGTTCTAGTGGTTGCGGAGTACGTCAAGACCGGCAAATTGTGCGGAACGCATGTCGTTTTAGTGCGGTATACCTGTACGTCTATCCTTCTCACTATTCAGCATGTTCAGGTACTGAAGGCAGTCCAGCCTCTTTTCTTTCACAAGGAAACGACTTGAACGGAAGGCGTATTCTTCAGCCAGTACCCGGGCTGGAATCTTGTCTTGCACCGTTTCCTCAATGGAAGTCCTAATCCCACCCTCTGTATCCCCCCCTCCATCACCTGCTCAGAAGACGTCGCCAACATGCGCCCTTTCAGTTGCATCCGCGCGCCTTGCGTCAGCATCCTTCAGCAATCGACGATTTGGAGCCGAATCCCTATCAGCCCTCACTTTAGGCCATGATCACGATGGGAGTACGAAGGGCTCCAGTGTAGCTCGCGCACGCACATTATCTGGTCCTGCGGTACGCGGCTCCCGCAGACCCCCTGTCTCGGCATTGTCCTTCATTCCATTGACGCCCATACTTTCTCCGCCTTCCACCCCCGCCTCAAGTTCTCTGGTCGCGTGGAGTACACCCAATCCCAGCTTGGGTACAAAAGAGGATAAAGACCGTCCCGTTGGAGAGGAGTTTCTTCAAGGCTCGAATCAGGAGCAGAATTATCTCAACAAAGGGTTAGTTGAGTCCAATGGTTTATCAAGCGCTCCATCGACAAACTCTGTCATTATACCTCCATCTTGGACCTCAACCCCTCCGACACCTCCTTGCAGGTCGATTGACTCTTCTCACATACGCACGCCAGCCTCATCGTCTCCATCTTCCCCTAACCGACTCTCCACCCAAACATCCTCACAACTCTCTGTTCACTTGCGAAGGCGCGCATCGCTTCCGGCGATGTCTTTCTCCAAACCATTACCGCTTGTACCTCCTGACGTCCCCTCGCCCTCCACGAAACCAACGGAAGACGCTACCATCCGCGCTAGCTCTAGCGCACCCCTGCGGATAGGGAGTGTCGCTGATGCTCTTACAATCGTGACGGACAAACCCAGGGGTCGCTCTCCTAAGCCCATCTTTCACCTGGAAGATTCGGATAATGAGGATGACATTCGGGACTTAGACCGTCAGGTCAAGCGCTGGAAGGGGGCCCAGGATGAACTCCTTGCGAGGCGACGAGAGAGCTTGGAGAACAGTCGTCTTGTTTCCAAAGAGGATCTGGACCAAAGGAGAGAGTCGGACAATGCGCGACGATATCATGCCCTATGTGAACTGTTGTCCACCGAGATAGGGTATCTCACAGACCTGCGCATAATGATCACGGTGAGTACTCTTCTGAAAGAAGTTGGACTCGTATTCAACCTTTATCGTTTTGAAGACATACTTAGACCAGTTACACACTTTAACGTCTCGCTCTTCGTCATCCCCAATCAACCCGTCTCGCCCATCTCGTTCTCCATCATTCATATCGGGCGGCGTATCGTCTCAATCTCGGTCGAATTCTCAAACACAGCTGCCGTCGCTTTCCCCTGTGTCTCCAACCGCGCTCTCTCCGCAGCATTCACCGGCTTTTCACCCTGTGAAGGAGAAGGACAAACAGGATAAACAATTGGCTCGTCCATTGTTGACTGACGAGGACATCACCATCATTGCCCGCAACGCCAAAGAACTACTCGACTTCCACGAGCACTTTCTTGACGAGTTGTTAACTGCGCTAGTGGCCCTCGGATTTTCTGTCCAGGCTGATAGGCACGGAGCTCCTCGTGTTATTGGACACGACCAGCTCATGATTCGGTCTCTCCGGCAAGTAGATGCTGCGATCAGTGAAACCATGTCCAGGTTTAGCGCGAGGGTTAGTTTCCTGTGTGCATTTCTCCTACCAGTTTGCTAATGGTCGTACACTCAGGCGCACCTCTTCAACATCTATGAGACCTTCTGCGCTCCTCACCCCGAAGCCATCGATCTCGTTCGGCACGTACAACATCAGCATCCCTCGGAGTGGGAGGCATTTGAGCAGTGGTGTGCTCTGATGGTTGTGAATGCCCTTGACCCCGTATCATCTGATCCGTCGGACGCACGTAGTACGGCACATTCTGATATACGTGCGAGCATCGTGTCTCAGCCTCAGTGCCCTGCAGACCCTGAGACGGACCCGCTATCGTCTGGGCGCAAACGACGACACTCTACATCGTCCGCTAGCATTGCAACCCACGGACCGACCATATCGCCTCTCACGCCGAACGCCACGATCGCTATGAACGTCGCCAGCCCAGCCATCGCCCCTCATCTGGCATCGAAGTTCAGAGATCAAGCTTCGCGGTTGTCGTTGATGGACTATCTGATCAAGCCCGTACAAAGGATTTGCAAATATCCTTTGCTTTTCGACCAACTCAAGAGCTCCGGAAGTATCCGTGCCACCTCTTCTCAGCCTATCGCAGCTGCCGATCTTGCAGTGGAAACGGCGGTACAAGCTATGAGGCAGGTTGTCTCATCTGTGGATGACGCTCGGCGGAGGAGGGAGATTTACAACAAGTCATCCTTGATTGTATCTCGTATCATCTTCTCTAGCAATTCTTCGACATCATCACAGTCGTTGACTGCTGAGTTTTTGACATCTCTAGGTCCTTGTCTTATGGCGGGATCGTTGGATGTGATGCACCATTATGCTCTTACCTCGCCGCTGAACGTGGGAACGGTCAAGGTCAGATATATGGGAGCATTTTTGTACACGGGAGGGTACCTTGTTTTTGTCAAGGTTGGGAAGGGAAAGGTCTACGAACCGAGGCACTGGTTCTGTCTCGTTGGATTTGAAGTTGCCGACCTGGATGAAGCTGATGGTAAGTCCACACCGTTATCCCCTGATCAATGACTCAGTGTTTCTTCAATAGCTCTGCTTCCATGTTCATTCCGTATCTCTCGTCGTGAGCACCACTTCGAGCTAGCAGCCGCTTGTCTTCGAGAGAGAGAGTTATGGCTCTCTGCCATCAAAGATTCACTCGTGTCGTCTCCTCAGTGGACGACCGATTCTCCGTCAAGTCTACAAGACAATTTCAAGAACGAGGCTTTAGGAGGTTCGTCGGAGCAGCCCTGCTTTGAATCGACATTGCCCGGTCCCTCAAATACATTCAATCGACGCTCCCGCTCTGTTGACCTGTCTGATCGGATACCGTCCAGTAACCACCTGGACGAAAGCTTTCTCTTTGGAGACTGGAAGGGGCCAACGGCGAAACGAGATGCCGGGCCTCCAGTTCCGAGCCGCCGTTCGTCGACTACGTCGGTTATCGCCCTCTTCTCCCCCGTGTCGTCGGATAACACCACGCTTGTCCGGTCCAACGCTCCCCATCGTCAACAGGTCGAACGAGGTCTTCTGGACGTATTCTCCGAATCATGTCTCACGGTTCGTTTCCACGCTCAAACCCACGACGAAGAGTTATTCCAAGGGCCAAAACTCTCTGCTGCTGCCTCCACCTTGGGCATGGCCAGCATCAGGAGTCGTCTCACCAAGCGCGAGAGCCTGATCGTTCCTCGAAGGAAGAGCACTACAGACTCGGCTGTACTTTCGCCCGACCCTGAATGGACGCCTACAGGGGCCCAAAAGAAGGTTCTTTCTAAAAGTCGGACCTTAGCGTCTAGGAGGCATGCGAAGAAATCCTTACGAATCATGCCCCCAATGCCGAATCATTGTTCGGAAGGGGGCAGCTCATCAGACGGCAAGGGGATTGAGAATCCAGATGCCCTCTTGGATTCGCCCACCCCAATGTCGCAGTGTTCGTCCGGAATGTCTCACACGTTGTGCGATCTAAGCCCTGGCATCGATTTAACCGTAACCCCCAATCGCCTCGCAAATCTTGCCTCGCGGAATGACCCTGAATCTGAATTACTCGTAGTCGATTCTAGCTATCGGCCGAAACGTACTCGTTCCATGGTCGACAACGTCCGAGGCTTGTTTTATATCCGTCCCCCTTCACCCATAGCCCTCATTCCCTCGAGTCCCAGCAAGGCGCCCTCGTTTGTTGATCAAGGTGAGGATTGGAATGGTGGCACATCAGGACGTCTCAGCCGCTGGTGGAAAGGTTCCCTACGCCGCAGAGTACGGAGCGCCCCAGAGGTTCCCATGGACGAATCCACTCAACATTCCCCTCAAACATCTACTGCCTCCTCTTTGATGCAAACGTCGCCCCCAGACGTTGCGATGGTCCCTCCAGGGCTTTCGCCTACATCACCCTCAATCGCCACTTGTGGGTCTCGGGACAACCGTCAGCGCACAACTCACGATGTTCGTTCCGAGAACATTTCTCGAAGTCCTTCATCTTTCAAACACAGCTCTTTGTTGCCTGCACCCACGACCAACTCACGATCGGACACGAAGACCTCTCCGCCCGCCCCTTCCTTGAATCGTAAAAACATTAGGAGTGTTTCATTCCTCCAACGCCTTAATCCATTAACTTCCATTAGCCCCAATTAGTGGCGAGCCTGCTTAGATCGCGTTTCCTTTGACTATTGGTACATCTGTGCTAATCGCCTGGTTGCTGTATACTACGTACGATATCTATACCCCTTCATTTGTAAGATCCTTCAACCTACATTATCATGTCATGTATCTATTTTTACGGGCTGATTGCGACAAAACAGTTTGTGCATATTATAGGGCTTGAAGGTAGCAGCAATGTAACCATGTATACAATATTCAAAATGCGGGGTGGGCTCTACTCGTGGTCACGAAATCAACCCGTGTTCGCGCAGCAAGTTGGCCCATCTAGTCGAGTGAGCCACGGTCAATAATGGTCTGTAAGCTCAGGTGTGGGGAAACAGACATACTCTTCCTTCTGCATTTCCATCTCGGCGAGGTGCCTCTTGAGTTGACTGCGAGGGCGCTCAGTATCTCGGTTTGTGGTGAATTTCCAGGAGTATGGAACTCACGAATTCTCCCTTGCTAATGCATTTCTAGCCTCTTTGGTCTGACGGAGATCTGTCGTCATTGCCTCCCATGCATCATCCTCTGGCAGGTTCACGTCGTTGAACATCCCGTCCAGTTCTTCATTGAAAGCCTGGAAAGTATCAGCACCCCAAAATTCGAGAAGATCAAGAATGTGTACCTCATACATGATCTCTTTCTCTGCTGTCGCGTCGGCAAGCAGGCTTTTCATTAGCTCGCATTGCCGCCTGGTGCTCTGAAGTTCGCCTTTCGCCTTATCGAGCTCAGTCGAGACCTCACCAAACGCGGAACGTTAGTTCTTAGTCTCGTCCAATATACGGCTGAAAGGGAGGCCCACCTGTCCGAGGTTTGCAATCACGAGTTTGAAACCATCACACTGGAGCTCTTGATTTGACATGGCCCTCGTCAGATGCTTATCAGCGTTTGAGACGAATTCTTCGATTGTCCTGGTAAACTCCTTTGAAGAACTCGAGTTTGAGACAGAGGAGCTGTCTACAATGCTTCGTGGACGAATGCGACTTGGTCCTTCACCACGACGACCAATCAATTGCCGCATTTCTTCCATACGCGCTTGTGCTTCCTTTGTCTGCACATTCAAAATTAGTCATCCAAAGTCAGACGTAAAGGGCAAAGAAAGTAGTTACCACGGCAGCACTTGTTTTGCCCAGAGGAGTTCCCGGTCGTGGATCGTCTTCGTTGGCAATAGAGGCCTGATGACTCTCCACTTCAGCCTTCATTCGCTTGATTGCGCGATGGGCCAAACCCAGCTAAAACGGGTGTAAGGAGTGGAAGTTGATGAGTTTTACATTGACATACCTCCTCCCTGGTGGCTTCTTCGAGTCGAACCAGACTGTCCCCATTATCCTGTGTAACACCAGTGGTTGCACGAGGACTAGATTTTGTAGATGGTCGATGACGAGGAGAAAATCGACGAGGCGAGGCGGGCTTTGTTGAAGATGACTTATTCAGCGGAGACATTCTTGATCGATTCCTACGAACTGAAGAAGGCGATCCACCAATAGGCGACCGAACGGATGTCTTCTTCTTGATTGACAGAGGTTCGATAGGAGTTTGTGGAACCGCATTGACCAGCGGCTTGGGTGTAGCGTCAGGAGGGTCGAATGGTGTCCGTCTGTTGCTAGGTATAGGTGACCGTACTTCAGAACGAATTGGAGTAGCAAGGGAAAGAACGTCCATTCGGGGGGAGCGGGGTATGGGTCTCAAGGAAGATGGCGGCGATGGGATACGGGGACCAATGGGACGTCGCTCAGCCGAATGCTGGGATACAGACCGAGAATGTCTTGGAGGCGAAAGAGTTCGTGGACTTGGGGATTCTGCTCGAGGAGTAGTAGAACGCTGACTGCATGTATCTCTGTTAGAAACTCTGGAAGCTCTGGAAGAGGGTCGAAGAGATCGAGGCGGTTCCTCTACACGGATGATCAGCGATAAATCACGAAGTACAGAAAGGGCTCTAGCATACCCTCGTAAATGGCATCTTCCACAAATCTAGCATCCAAAGGCGGCGGCGGAAGAGGATGATCTTGATTCTGGCTATTCTGCCTCGCTAGATTCAACCTAAGGGCCAAATCCCACTCTGACTGATCCATATTTCGAGGTGGGAATGTTACCCCACCACTCTGCTCTTCCTCGCCCGCAGAATACGCCATATCTAGCTCCCGTGTTTTCGAACGAGACCTCGAGCTTCCTCTCGATCCCTTCGAAGACATCCCCTCCTTCTCGCTCTCCGACCCTCCGGGCGACCTCCCTCTCTTTGTCAACTTCTTCGATCTCGGCAGCGACTTGTTCGTACCAAAAGAGTCGTCATCGTCCATAGTAGATATTGTAGTTGCAGCCGTAGAATTGGATCGATGGGAGAACCTCATCAAGCTATTGTCTCCTGTACTATTGGACTGAGTGATCGTGGATGAGCGACTGACAGAGGACTTGGATCTTCTGTGACTGCTGATGCTGCCACCAAAGATGTCGCCCTTTGATGAACCGGGTCGAGCATTGAATAAGTTCCGGGAGATGGCGTCCAGGCCGAGGATTGCAGCGCGAGAACGAAGACTACCAGTTGGGGTTGAGGGCCGTGAGTTGTTTCCCGTTCGGAATTTGAACAAGCCGTACTGGTGGACTGGGTAAAGTGAAAAAACTGAGCGAATAGAGGGCGAGGGGAAACTTACTAGTATGTACGATCCTAGCAGACACTCGAGACGTTTGGACGATATCCACTTCTCCCTCGTCGGTAGGGTCGCTCGAAGTGACGGTGTATCGGGAAACTTCTCCAGGCATGGGATGGACCCGAACCACCACATAGGGTGGACCATTCATACCGAGGGGGATAGGATCCGCCGACCCAAGCTCATCAATATGTAACACGACCTTGGTCTGAACAAAGAAAATCACCTGTCAGATCTACCAACACTTCCACTCAAAAATGAGGCGAGTATTGACCTTCATGATCTCCTTCAAAAACGCCGTCCGCTGATATATGTTGAAATATGTCCTCGCGATAGTAGTCTTACCACCTCTTGATTCAACTTCCCTATCTTCCGAGGAAAGCACCACCGATTGCCCGGCTCTAGCACGATACTTCGCTTGGACACTCCATAGGTTCTCTAGAAATCGTCTCTTCTCCGCTTCCGTCTGGGTAGGATTGAGATCGACTGGAGCTGGCGGTATGACGACGGAGAGCGACCTGAAAGGCCTACTCGACCATCGGTCAGACTGGTCTTGTGGTGGATTCTCCAGGAACATATGTATAGCTGGGCTTACGGTCAATAGGCTGCGGGGTTCGGGAGGGAGGATTAGATACGAACTTGGACCACCGACATCAGTTACGACAACTTCCGTTATATCGACCACGCCCTTACAACTCATCCCTCTCTTCTTCGGCGGGCCTCCACCTCTCGTCACCTTCTCCAAATCATCCAACCCAGCAAGCGCCCTCCCTCCCTTCTCCCCGTTCGGTCTCTTCGCAAACAACAGCTTATCATCAAACAAAAACAGCGTGCAATGCAACGAAGTCGAAGTCGCCGTCCCACCGCCACCAGGTCCAGTCGAAGATGCCTGCGGGTCCATGGTGATGACGTCCTCTACATCAATACAATCGATGAACCGCCTCGAGTTCGATATCAGACCCGGTGGGAAGCCATCAACACTCGCTCCAAGGCAATACATCGTCGTAGCCCTCTTTGTATGCTCGTCGGTTTCAGCCTGGGCAATCTTGCTGGCGATTTCGTCGGCCTCGATGAGTTTGGCCCGTTGGGGCTCAGAAGCGGCCATGAACTTGATCATGGTGCGGAAGAGGAGAGTGTATCGGGGGACACGTTGTACGGGATCCATTAGTAGTTCGCGGAGGCCGACGCGGTTCTTCATGTCTGCTGAGGAGTATTTGACGCGCTGAAGATGGTTGGAAACATCAGATCGATAATTTCCGACTTGACATTAGAGGGACGGGGAGGAACATACATCGACGAATTTCACAAAATTGGAAGAACGTTTGGCCATTTCACGTTCGAATATCGCCTGCGCCTCCTCCCGCTTGACATAGTAATGTTTATAATCTTCGAAATGTCTCGAGTATTTGAAATGTTTCAGGGCGACATCCCCAACCCCGCCCACTTCCTGCCTACCCTCAGGGGTCATCATCTTCTCCAAATCAACTAGGAAAGCTTCGTTGATGGGTAGCAGGGTATCAATGTTGCCAAATAGAGTGTTGGCTTCGTACGCAGGTAAGATGGCGGTATCTTTAGATTTCGCGAATGTTCGCAGAGGGTCTGCATAATCGTGTTTGAGGATGCGTAGTCGTTTAACATAAGAGCGTTCAGTGGAGACCAGTTCGTTGATAACATCGGATAGAGCAGAAGTATCTGTCATGGCTCGTTTGCGAGCATGGGGACCTGAGTTCTGAGAACATCCGTTAGCACAATTCGCCCTGACAGAGGAATCCACTGGAGGCGAGACGAATTGTATCGGCTGCAAAGCACGACATTGATCTTTTGTGATAATTATTACCTTGCTCCAGGGTGGCAGACCAAAGATGAACAGGGTCCCTACGCACAGTTTCGGTGAGAGGACTATCAGAGCTTGATGAGGAAGTATCGGATCCCGGGCCCATGGGTATCGGATCACCCAGTGAAGCTACCAGCTCTTGCACATCTGGAAGGGTCTGTTGCGTCGGTACACCTCATGATGGGAGCCCTGTAGACGCACCTTGTGATAGCTCACCCCCTCCAGCATTCTCTACCACAACACCACAGAAAAAAACTCGCTTTGTTTGTGTTGGACCTGTGAGGTTCGGTCTCTGTGTTGGCTGCCAATCAGCTCCTCCGCTCAGAGGCACACTGGCGATCTTCCGTGGAGACGCATTCATCGTCATTGTGTATTTCCAAGAGAATGCAAGATATTGGGTTCAAAGATAAAGCAGAGGTGAAGAAAGGTGAAGAGGGGTCAGTACGGAGGAAAGAGTGTCGCCAGCGTTCACGTTCAGAAGTGGTCAAGGGAGAAATGTTGCAGCCACAAGGCACAGCCACTCGAACATGGTTGATTGAATTTGACGCGTTCTCACCTCACCTGGCCCTCCCACACTTTTACTTTAATAAGACTTGGTACACGACCGATCCAACAACCTTTGTTTGGCTTGCTATCTCGTTTTGTCGACACCGGCGGGAAAACCAGCAGCAATCCTTGACTTTATCCCTCCACCATATTCATGATCATCGGCCGATGTCGGCGATGTTGCATCAGCAATCTGAGTGCTGTCTCGACCACTGTTCCACACCTCCACATGGTCCGATCGCCACAATACTTCCCGCCCATCATTGGCATTGCCGACGCCCCTTCCGCCGATGTCAACAACGATGAGCACAATGACTCTGTCGATCTCCCCCAATTCTTGTCGTATTTTTTTGCAACTGGCGGTGCCATGGATATATGGTGACTATCGTGAATTCTATGTACCAAGGGATGTGATTCTCCGTTGGCTTTGTCGACTTTGTTTGCAATGCAAGGGGAAATTATCACATTTAGACCTCATATCAGATGTAAAGTAGATGACATTCAGTATATGATGCATATGATTATGAAGTCGACAGGGTGAATCATACTATGGAACCACTTAGCATGGGGAAGGGCCGGATAACATATGGCCCTCACCGCGACTCCACTAACGAGGCCCTCATGCCAGAGCTACAATCCAGCCACCCCATTGCTGCTACTCGAGGGTCCTGCAACAATGTCGCGCGCCGTAGCCAGACTTCCCCCGCAGTCTCCCCCATCCCCATTGCGTTCCCCTCCACTCTCCTCGCCTTGGGCGGAATCACTATCGCTGCGAACATGCTCTCTACTCTTTGCACCCTTGCGTTTCTGTGGGCGACCGCCTCCTTCCGATGACCCCACTCGCTGCTTCCCTTTATCTGAAC